>JACEIK010008649.1:27067-60559 GCA_018107945.1 Datura stramonium | reverse complement strand
GCTGGTTCCCTCTTCTGCTGCTATATCCAATCTTCTGTCTGTGATAGGATGTCGCTAATCTGACTTTGTATCTGTAATGAAAGAGTATGATAAGTTTAAGTGACTCAACCCTATACTGTATCACCCTATAGCACGACTGAATAAGAAGAAAGAGTAACCATCCTATCATGCCTTGCAGCCTCCTATTTGTAGTATGTGGTGCACAACACATCCATAGACAAGACTCTACTTAGCACGGCTTGCAGACTCCCTGGGACACGACCTGCTCTGATACCAAGTTTGTCACGGGGATGTCGCTAATCCGACTTTGTATCTCGTAATGAAAGAGTATGATAAGTTTAAGTGACTCAACTCCTATACTCAGACACTCCTATAGCACGACCGAATAAGAAGAAAGAGTAACCATCCTATCATGCCTTGCAGCCTCCTATTTGTAGTATGTGGTGCACACATCCATAGACAAGACTCTACTTAGCACGGCTTGCACTCCCGGGACACGACCCGCCCGATACCAAGTTTGTCACGCCCGCCTTGGGGGTATGGGACTGCACTCCGGTGCTCCTACTAGAACCTGAACTCACGAGACTACTAGCCTAAGCACTGGGGCCTCGGGGGCTTGTTTCAATCGATTCACTAATCAACGGGCTATAGCGCCGTAAATACATCTCGGCCAAGTTAAAGCCTATAGCCACTGTACAACAACAATAGCTAACCAAAATCTCATCAACATAGTGGAACCTATGCGTGGTCGACAAAGCCACCATACCGACTAGTTATTTCTTACTCCATTATAATGCTAAAATGTACTTGGCATGACCGACAAGGTCACCACTACTAACTGGGATAGGGCTTCCCACACGGCCAACATAAACAACTAAACATACGCACGACCCCACACGACCGTACACCAACTACATTGAGATATATACACAATCTTCAACCTATAAATACTCGAGTCGTATAGCCCCGACCTACCCGGCATTTCAAACATCAAAAGAAAATGATATAAACTCAATATTTGCCCGAATGACAAGCGATGACTCTACGCCGGCTAGGATCACGAGGGATCGGCTCCTCGCTCATACTGCACTGCAGGCACGCAGAAGGCTCAAATGGGTGTCAGTACCACTGGTACCGAGTATGTAAAGCAAACTGAACATAACCGCATATAAACAACAATACTAGTATCAATAGCGTAAAGTATTTGAAAACTATCTGGATCATGGATTCGAAATAAGCTTATCTCGTACGGGAGAGGTAAGGTAAAATCATACTTGTCGACGTGGCGATCTACTGTTTATCGGCTAATAAATAACATATATATATATACATATATACATACAAGGACCTATATCTAGACCTCTATAAGCCGGAAGGTGCCAACCAACACACAAAGCCTATATACCCCTACGCCAAAACCATCCAAAAGTAAATCACCAACTCATCTACTAATCACGAGCAATCTCTACCGCCCCCTAGGTCTCCAGATGTATCATGACCTCTTATATATGTAACTGTGTCTGAGCCCGGTGGACTTCTGTAACTACAACTCGTACTGTACTGTACTCTCGCACTGTGTCTCTAATGCTATGTCGATCGCCTCATATGGGGAATGCTCATTCCCATCTTCGTCCTCTAGCTGACGACATACCACCTCCCTTGAGTGGCATATCCTCACCCCTCAGCGGTGGGTCTACACAATTACAAACCCAGGGGCGACGAGGAGGCTCAAAGGTGCCTCATAACACAAAATGTATCTCAAAAAACAATAATCACATACAACAAGCATGTTCAATTCGAAAATACTATTCGTATTCTCGATTTCTTATTCTCGAACTCTTTTTCGCATTAAACCGATTCTCATACTAAGCTATACTATATCTCGAGATATTATTTGACTGTTTGATATTGCTTTACTAACTTTTATTATGAATATATCATAATATTATAAAACATGCTTGCTAGATTCATACCGAACTCACCTCGACTTCCGAATTCTTTTCTTCTATAGTTCACGCTATTTTATACCGAATTAATAACTTGCCGAAGGAACTAGCTTTACATACCTTCACTTCGGATTACCCAACTAATTGAGTAGCTCGGCTCAAGACTGCTATTTCTTCCAACTGCATTCATATATATATCACATTAGAATCGAATACGTCAATATCCAAAAAGAAAAATATCACTTTTAATATATTTAGCCCAAACTTTGGCTTATCGAAAATGGCCGAAAACTCGCTATTTCTCAAAGTCCGTGGCGAGAAATACTCACTTTAGGGCTAGGAGTGTTGACACCACTTGGAGCAATTCTACTTACCTTAGCTCCGTAGCACGATGATTCGCCGGCCGAATTTCACGAAACTAAATTCGTAGGGGAATGCTCCTTACGCTAATACCTCTAGATCTCGAGTTAATTTGAGTTTGGCATCAGCTTTGATGGCATAATCGGACGAATATTATCAAGGGATCTTCGTTCTCTCTGTTTTCCTTCAGTTTCTCTGGAAATTATATGAAATTAATCTCAATAAAACCGAAGTGAGGGCTTATATACTTGGGCTCGGTAAGGCCTTCGTGACACTGGCGCCATCGCGGAGGGGCTCGCCCCTGGCTCCTCCCGTGATGGTTCGACGAGTCTCTTATCCGGTCTTTCCCTCGGGCCTTTTTCTAGCATATATGGCATTTAAAACTCTTAACCATTATGCGAATAGGCCATGTACTATGTAACATCCTCCCCCCACCTTAAGAACATTCGCCCTCAAATGTAACCTTCTATTTTATAGGAATCCTCAACTGATCAACTTATTCTTAGAAAAATTTTGGCAGAGTTTCCCTGTAACATAGACTATCTCAAAACCTGAAATACAGAAAAGTCCAATACAGGTACTCCACATAATACTATAGCATTCAGCACATAAAAGACTAGAGTCGACTATTTCATTTATACATGTAACATAGCATTTCATAAGATAACAATACTAACATACTTTTTACCGACTAGGCATGAAACAAGGAGGATATCTGATTTTCATATCTTCCTCTGCTTCCCAGGTCATCTCTTCTCGGTTCCTATTACGCCACACCACTTTGATGTGGCAATATATTTAGTTCTCACCTACAAATTCGTTATCTAAGATGGCTACTTGAACCTCATAGCTATCTCTTTCCGTAACTCCGACATCCTGGACTGGGACAACTCTGGATGGGTCTCCTATGTACTTTCTTAGAATAGATACGTGGAAACTGGATGAATGTATTTCTAATTCTCAAGGCAAGTTCAACTCGTATGCCACTTGCCCTATTCTTCGACGAGAATTCGATAAGGCCCAACGAATCCTCGGACCGAGCTCACCTTTTCTAAGCCGAATCTCATCACCCTTCATTGAGATACTTTCATAAATACCCAGTCATTCACATCACCTCCCAGGTCTTTGCGCCCTACATCAGCATACGAGCTCGCGGCTCAGGCGTCGGGAGATGTTTTCGGAGCAAAGCCATTTTTCTCTCTTCACTTTTTGGCCAATATTTGGCCCAATTCAAGACTGACTTCCCACTTCAAAACCATCCAACTAGCGATCTACATTACCCATACAATGCTTCAAAGGGCACCATCTGGATAGTTGAGTGATAACTATTATAAGCAAACTCAATTAGCTGCAAATGCTCGTCCCAACTACTCTCCAAAGTCCAACACACACGCCTATAGGGCATCCTCATGCGCTGAATAGTGCGTTCTTCCTATCCATCTGTCTGAGGGTGGAATGCTGTGCTCAAATTAATCTGGATGTCTTAACTCAAACGAATGCCAAAATCTAGTTGTAAATTGGCTCCTCTCTGCCGAGATAGATACCGGAATACCGGTGGTAATTCCAACTATTTCCGATATACAAGTCGGCGACCTTCTCGGCACAAGGTAGCTTTTAATCGGCAGAAAATGGGCTGATTTTGTCAATCTGTCAACAATTACCCCAAATTGAATCATGCCTATGCCTCGGGTAATGGGGTAATCCGCTACAAAGTCCATAATGCTTATTGCTTCCCATTTCCAAAGTGGCACAGCTATGTCTCCGAGTCAATCCAATTGCTTCGGTGTTCCGCTTACTTGGTCGGGCAAGTGACACTGGGATACAAATTATTCTATTTCCCTCTTCATACTTGGCCACCAAAAGAAATTTTTTTGATATCATGATACATTTTCACGCGCTCGGGTGGAGATAATAGCGGCGAATGCGCCAGCCACCCGGCGGTTCAAATATTTCTGGAACACAAATGCGGCTTTACATCGCAACGCTTTCATCCTCGCTACTGGAATTTGGTACTTTTCCGATGAACTCGCCTTTAAGTCGAATCCGTGTCAAGACGTTATACTATCGCTCCTTTACCTCCACAACTAATCTGGAACCGTGGTGTTCAAAATTATCGCTTTGTTATCCTCTGTTTCTGCTACACGAATGGCTAAATGGGTTAGCCGGTCCACCCCGAGCCAATTCCCGCTATTCGGCTACATGTACGCCAACCTCCCCATGATTTATGGCTAAGGGTGGTTGTTACTACATTGGCTCTTCTTGATTGATATAGAATATTCACAATTAGAGAACTTGGCATATAATTGACGGTCATCATACTTGCTTATTACGCCAGAGAAACCGACAGGTAATCTACCGGCAGAAGTGAGCTTATCTCGGCTCGAGATGCATGCTAAGGCTAATTGTTGCCGGGATAACCTCGACGACCGTCGCACACTATGTGCCCGTATTCGATCGTGAGATCCTGATAATGATCATGATCTCTAATACCGCTGAATAACCTTTTAATAACTGAATAGATGGGTTGAATGACCAATGCGGAAGTAATCTTACTATGCTCTAACCGCCCTACTTCCTGCATTCAGCCATGCATAATCAAGGGAGTTGTGGACAACTAACTGCTTTGTTATTCTAATAGGACAGTTGTAGAGCTGGGCTTAGTCGACTTACCCTTAGACGACCAGCCTCTGGATCTTCACAGGAACCTAACGATTTCCTTGTCTTAGTAGAAACTCGCGTGCTGTGGTAATACTACCAATTTCTTATGCCTTGTTCGTATCCACTGATCTATACCGCTATTCTCGAGAATTCTGGTCTTATGAGCAATTTTGTAAAGACTGCCCTTCTCCTAGACTCGTAGAGCTTGAATATCTTATGAGAACCGGTTGGGGTACCAGTCCGCCACATCGACCATCACGTGGACCCCTTCTTGAGAGGTATCCACGGGTTTTGTCCGGATCGATGGTTGGCTACTCGCGGGGTGTCCTACATGATAACTGCTAAGTTAACTACAAGCAACTCTCACCTACAAGTTGGAAAACGATGTACGACCACCTAACATAATGAAGAATTCTAGTGTTAAGTAACTCGAGTATGCTTATTCGGCCCTCGCTTCTGCTCTCGCACATGCGATAATGTTATCTCTTTAGGGATGCTTTCCGCTAATGCAGCGCTAGCTGGGTCATTAGACAATCTAACCGTGCCCGTGTAATACCTAACCACCGAGCCCAAGCTACTAACTCTTGTGAGCTTCGGGGCTTCCAGATCCGCCCCCTTTTTGGCTAGGGTCCTGGCAGACAATCAAAACATATATTTCTAGCAATAACTGTAGAATCTGTGTGACTGTAACCTCATTAAGTATCTACTACAACATATTCGATATTTGTGTGTATATATATATATATATAAACAACTATACAATCCATATTGAATTTTGTAGTAATACGTAATCTCTCGGCATGCTTTTACCGAATTTCACCGCACACGATATACCGACCCTACGCTTTAATGATATCTCCTGCCCCTTCTCATACCATTTCATTGATTTTCGCCCCATTCTGAAAACAACAACATATGCACTTTAGTTATGGTCTGATGCTTGAAATTACGCCACTCTTACAACATGGCGTCAACATCCAAAAACTCAGCCTTACTTGGAATTATATTGAGGGCTCACGACTGCTCTGAGATGGGCATTATTCTCCAGGCCGCACTAGATTAGAGTCTCCGGGTCGGCAATCTCTAACTTCTTCTTTAGCGGACGTACGTTAAATATTCTAAAACTACAATCTTACTGTCTCTTAACCGCTCGCTCCGAGGCTTAGTCCTTCATACACGATATTCTCTCAATCTAGAGGTGATTCTAATTTCCCTCAAATCTAGTATTCTCGCTTCTTCCCCTTATCTTGCTTAAGCGGAGCCTGGGTTCAAGGTACGCTTACATTGTTAATAAGGTTACCGGTCAAGTCTCGCCTTATACTTCTTCTCGCTTGCAGCGACCTTCTTCGGCTTTTGCAATGTAATCTATCTCGATTCGCATGACCTCCCTACCTTCGCATCACAACTGAAATCATAACTATTATCTTGAAGACATACCCTGCCGTCGTTAGCATGCTACGGCGGATTCAACCTTTTTCTGACTCCGAATCTCTGACTACTGGAAGTCCATCACCGACTTCCGATCTCCTACGCCACTCTGCAAGCTAATACCTTACTGTTTTCCCGAATTATTACCGTGGAGTGATCCGCACAACTTACATAATCATAAGGGCTTTTACTCTTTCTAACACTTTCTCGAATCAACCAATCCATCTTCACGTCATCGCCTGGGCTTTGGGCAACATTGCCTTCAATCTCATGCCCTTCGCTACATCGAATCAAAACTAAGAGGTGGGAATAATCTTTTCTTAATGTTAAATAAAACGAAGACATGAAACCGTACCACATCTCGAAAGGGACGGAGGTGGGGATCCTGTATTTCTCTTTCTCACATCTCCCGATAATCTACACATATCTATCATCTTAGTCGATCATATATATCTAACAAATAAATCAACTCTATGTACGCTATGCTTCTAACTCCTACTCAAGTATAGAAATATACTAGGGATGGTACAGATAGAGGTATCATTTTGGGAGGTCCCTCATACCTCCTCCTCCTGCTACCGTAGTTACCATCAACTGGCTGGTTCCCTCTCGCTGCTATATTCACCTTTTTGTCTCGTGATAGGTGTCTTAATTCATTCTGTATCTCTAATCAAAGAGTATGATAAGTTTTAGGGACTCAACCATACTATACCGCTCTATAACACGACTGAATAAGAAGAAAGAGTAACCATCCTATCATGCCTTGCAACCTCCTGTCTATAGTATGTGGTGCACAACACATCCATAGATTAGATTCTACTTAGCACGGCTTGCAAACTCCTGTGGACACGACCTGCTCGGATACCAAGTTTGTCACGCCTGGGGGCGGTGGATCGCACCCGGTGCTCCTACTAGAACTCTGACCGTTAGACACTACCGAGCCTAAGCACTTCTAGTGCCTGGCTAGCTCTAACTCTGATTCACGGAATCAACGAGTTGGCAGCGGCTGTAAATACAGCCCCGACGGTTAGGGCTTATGGCTAATTGCATAACAACAATGTTTATCTCGTAATTTAATAACATAAGGGAACTCTATGTGGCCGGGCAAGGCCACCATGTTGACTAGTTATTTACCACGTAACAAATGCTAAACAGCTACGTGACCGACAAGGTCACCACTACTAATCGGATAGGGCTCCCAATACGCCCAACATAAACAACTAAACATACCAGCCCCACACGACCGGCACAATTCAACCACAAGGGAGATATATACACACCGCAGTCCTCTAAGAATATCGAGTAAGCATGGCTCCGGGACAGGCCCCCACCTACCCGCATTTCAAACAACAAAAGAAAATGATATAAACCACCGAATATCAAGCTCCGAATGACACGAGCTGATGACTTCCCGTTGCCGGCTAGGATCACGGGATCGGCTCATCTATAGGTACCGCAGTAAGTAATGCAAAGGTTCAAACGGGCGCTGCATTTCAATGTACCGAGTATGAAAAGAAATCAACATCACTTAATATAAACAACAATACTAGTAATTTCTAGTAGCAGAAAGTATTTGAAACCGTATGGATCGGCGGGATCCAAATGCTTATCTCGTACTCTGAAGGTAAGGTAAAATCATACTTGTCGACGTGGTGATCTACTATCTATCGCCTAATAAATAACATATATATACATATATAACACATACAAGGACCTATACCTGCCCCTATAAGCTGGAAGGTGCCACCAACACACAGTCTATATATTCCTACCCGGCCGCACCATCCAAAAAAGTAAATATCAACTAATATAAGCTACCTCAGTGAGAAGCACTCTTTACTAAATTAGAAGGTTCTCACAGTTTCGAACTATGACTCTTTTGATAGAGTAATCGTTCAGCTCGAGGACTTCTATTTGGCCTTCAGATTCAGATCTTGCAGACAAGATTTTGCGCTTGTAAGCACATGGTGTTGATCGTCATGGTGGTAATGTCGACCCCACTGTCCTCTAACAGATGACATACCACTCCTGGGAGTGGCGCATCCTACCCTCGCCGGTGGCGTCGACACAGCTACTAACCTAGGGCGGCGAGACGCCAAAGGGTGCCTCATAACACAAACAAGTCTCACAAACAATAATCACATACAGCAAGCATGTTCAATCTGAAAATACTAATCCGTATTCGATTTCTTATTCTCGAACTCTTTTTCGCATTAAACTGATTCTCATACGAGCTATACTCGTATCTCGAGATATTATCTCCGCCCGTTTGATATTGCTTTACTAACTTTTATTTTGAATATATCATAATATTATAAAACATGCTTGCTAGATTCATACTGACTCGCGCTTCCAAATTCTTTCTTCTATAGTTCACGCTATTGCTATACTCAACACAACTTTGCCGAAGGAACTAGCTTACATACCTTCGCTTCTGATTGTCTTGACTAATCAAGGAGTTTCGGTCAGTACTCTTCTATTTCTCCCAACCGCATTCATATATATATCTCAAGAACCACACACACACACACGCTAATATCCTGAAAGAAAATATCACTTTTAATATATATATGCAGCCCAAACTTTGGCTTATCGATAAACGGCCGAAAATCCTCGCTATTTCGGAAAGTCCAGTAAGGGAGAAATACTCACTTTAGGGCTAGGAGTATGTTGACACTAATTTGGAGCAATTCTACTTATCTTAGCCTGGTAGCACGATGATTCGCCGCCGAATTTCATGACGAACCAAATTGTAGGGAATGCTCCTTGCTGCTTAATAGCTCTGGTGATGTTGAGTTAATTTGAGTTTGGACTGCGTTTGATGGCGTAATCGGACGAATATTATCAAGGAATTTTTCGCTTCCTGTTTTCCTTCCGTTTCTCTGGGAAACTATATGAAATTAACTTAATAAACGGAGGGCTTATATACTTGCTAGTCGTTGTGGCCTCCGTGACATAGCGGGCCATCGCGGAGGCCCTCCCTCCTTGACACGTTGCCATCGCGGAGGGGGCTCTGCTCGGCTCCTCCCCGTGATGGTTCGACGAGGCTCTTATCCGGGTCTTCCCCGGGCCTTTTCCCTAGCATTTATGGCATTCAAAACTTTTAACCAACATGCTAATAGGCCATCACAATGTCGAGAATTTACGGTGTAACATAAATCCAATTTATAAGCCACCTGGCCTATCTTTCGGCGAATCTGATAAGGCCTAATAAACTCGGGCTGAACTTGCCTCTCTTACCAAATCTCGTCACACCTCTTCATCAATGAAACTCACCGCACACGCATAAGATTACCGGTGGCTCTAAGCTGTCAGCAGACGTTCCCATATAAGCTTTACATTCTCTTTCTGATTGATGAATAATATCTGCCCAACCAATGCCGATTCTCCCACTTCAAACAACCAGCTGGAGACCTTCATCACTTTCTATATAACGCTCATAAGGAACTATCTCGACCGCCAATGATAATCGTTATTATATAAGAAAATCCAATAAGAGGTAGATGTTCATCACAACTTCCTCCAAAATTCGCACACACGCCTGTAACATATCTCGAGCGTTTGGATGGTACGTTTTGCTTGCCCGTTAGTTTGAGGATGGAAGGTTGTGCCTAGGTTAACCTGTGTCCCTGTGTCCCTCTCAAGAGATTTCCAAAACTTAGCTGTAAACTGTGCCCTCTATCAAAGATAATTGACAATGGAACACCATGCAATCGACGATTTCTGATATAGCTCAGCATACTTTTGGCTGAAAAGGTAGCTCCTTATCGCAGAAAGTCAGCTAATTTCCAGCACTTGTCAACAATTACCCAGATAGAATAATATTTACACTCTGGTACGAGGTAAAATCTCTACTACAAAACTATATTCACCCGGCTCTCCTATTTCATAAAGGCACGGCTATATCCTGTATCAGTCCGCTTGGTTTCTCATGTTCAGCGTTCACTTGCTAAGTACTGGGACATTGAGCTACGTATTCTCGTTATCCCCTTTTACATTCCCAGCCACCAGTAAATCTCTTTATGTCATGGTACATTTTCGTCGAACCTGGATGGAGACAGTAACGGGCATAGTGTAATCGCCCATAATTTGCTGGCGAAGCCATATCACATCTGAACACGTAGGCGTATCCCTATATCTTCAAAAACTCCGTCCTCGGTTACCTGGAAATTTGTCACTTCCTCGCTGGACCCTATTCCTGAGTTGAACCAGGCTAGGATCTTCATCGCGTTCTTTCACTTCCATAACCAATGATTAAACTACGGTATTCTGGATTACCGTTCCATTGTCTCCTTTACTTATCATACGAATGGCTAAATCAAGCAGCCATGCAATTTTCTAGCCACCTCGGCTCGGAAGCAAATTTGCCAGGCTCCCCATGGATTTGCGGCTATGGGAATCCGCTACAACATTGGCGCTCAGGTGATATAAAATATTCACATCATAATCCTTAACGCCTCTAAATCCAGCAACACTGCCGCAAATTCAACTTTTCTCGGGTGAAAATATAATGTAGGCTTTTGGTGATCAATGAAAATATCTACGTGACTCCATACGTGTAGTGTCTCCATATTTTTAAAGGCATGAATCACTCAAGAAGCAACTTCTAGGTCATGGGTAGGGTAGTTCATCTCTATGCTTCCTCGCCTACCGGAAGCATAGGCAATCACCTTACTATGTTGCGCCAACACACATCCTAACCCAACACACGGCCGTAACAATAGATCGTACGATTCCTATTCCTTTTGGCAACGCTCTAGCACCGACGCGAGCAGTCAATTCGTCTTTCGCTCTCAAAGCTTCGTCATGCCTCAGTCCAATGGAAATTTACGCTTCTCGTGTCAGCTTGGTAAAGATGTCGCTAAAGTGGAAAATCCTTCCACGAACCTTTCCCGTAATACTCCCACAACTCCCGGAAACCACGTACTTCAGCCGGAGTGGTAGGTCTAGGCACAGCCACCGCTCTATCTTCTGTGTATCTACCTGTATACCAGCATCTGACACAAATATGGCCAAGAAGGCTAATGAGTTCACTCGAAATTTCACATTTAGAAAATTTTCATATAGTCATGCATCTCAGAATTTGATCATCGCCCTGTAGATGATCTTGTGATCTACCGAAGGGAATGCACTGTGAATATCATCGATAAATACTATCACGAAAAAGTCTAAGTATGGTCCAAAATGTTGTTCATCGTGTCCATAAACATTGTTGGGGAATTTGTTAGTCCGATGGACATGACTAGAAATTCCAAGTGGCCATATCTGGTCCTCAAGGCAGTCTTTGGAATATCTCTTTCACGAACCCGGACCTGATGATATCCTACCTTAAGTCAATCTTTGAAATATACCTCGCTCACCGTAACCTGACAAATAGGCCGCTCATTTCGGGGCCGGGTACCCAGTCCTTGATAGTGACTTTGTGAGGTACTCGCCTGATAAAGCCCTTTGTCTAGCAAATCCTCACCAGCCCTTTAGATCTCTGGAAGTTCAGCGTGGAGCCATCCGATATGAAAGGAATATAGGCCGAGTGCCCGGTAATAGATCGATTACAAAATCAATTTCCTTTTCTCGGGAGAATATTAGGAAGCTCATCTCGAAATACGTCGAAATTCTATTAACCAATGGAATAGACGTATGGCTCAGGCTCGCCTCAACATCCTAACTCGACAATATGATAAATGCAATCTTGCTAATAATTTTCTCGCCCAAGATAGGAAATAAACGTACCTTTTGGCATGGCTGTATCACCTTTCCACTCCCTTACCGCTCCCCCGGGAGTGGAATCGGAAAATCTTGGTCCAACATTCGACATCAAGTAAAGCATGGAGCTAGCCAATCCATACCATAATAGCATCAAAATCAACCATTTCTAGTTATCAAGTCTACCGTAGAGTCTAACGACTGCAACCTCTACCGTACACCACCGATAGACCTTATGGCTAGTACTGAGTCACCAATGGGTGACACGAGAAAGGTCGCCGGCTAAATTTCTTGGCATAATACTAAGCTTCGAGCCACTAACGGTAATATAGGACAAGGTGGATCGTGGATCAATTAACACATAAGTAGGGATGAGCAAATGTCCAAAGATACTTGTTACAACATCTCGGTTACAACTTCGACCTGTCATCCCTGTGAGGAGGCATGATCAGCCACACATGAATCGGGAGGCTCCCTGATTCGCCTTGCCGCTCGTTAAAACTGGAGGGCCTATGCCCGGGGATGCTAGAGCTCGTGATCCTACCGAGGGACCTATCCACGATCCGTCACCCTAACCCCTAGCCGAAAATTCCTTATCTCGATGACCTCTCCCGTCCACAAATGTAGCATGTTGTGGAAACCATACCTCGGCATGCTCCGCAGTGGCGCGACCGCAAATAGGTCAAAGTGGTATTGCAAAACCCACTCGCTCTCCACCTGTCAGGAACTCATCGTCGCGAACTCGTCTGGGCTTTGTCGCTTCTAAGGATTGGGGACTCAAGCTCCTTCGCGCTTATAGTGAGGCAAGGTGGGTCTAGGCATCCTATCTCGATAACTGGTGGGCTATGGTCCTCCCCGAACTCCTCCTCGTAGTCTCACCGGTCTGTCCTGACGCTTCCTAACTTTTCTCCTAATCTCCCTGCCGCGGCCTCGAGAGAAATCCGCATACCTGCGATATCCATATCCTCTCGCAATGTGGTTGTGATGGTGTCTCAACACACTCGGGGTTCAGCTTAATAATAAAGAGGTGTACCCTAGATAGCATTATGTCCACAAGGCTAGGATATCAAGCCAAGGAATCAAAACCGCATGGCACCCCCGAACACTCATCGGCCCCCTGTTCCAAGTGTAGGAACTAATCAACTCCAGCCTATCGAATCTCCCACGGTAGTTAATAATCCAAGAAAGTTTCCGAGAAGCCGGGCCAGGTCGGAAGGGAAACATCTCCTCCTCAAATCTCCCAACTATCATACTACGTAAGACGACGATGTCCCGTAGCCTAATCCTAACTTCAATCGATTTCAGGTGTAGCATGCATCACCTCAAAATCCTCTACATTCCATCTAAGAAGTCTCGAGGTCCTCGTCCGATTCGTCCCCGTGAATTGCAGGGACTTAGTGCTAGGAACTCTCGCACTGAAAGCACAGTTCCTCCTAATGATTCTGCAATCAGAGGTGGTAATGGCTGGGCGCTGAGCTGCCATCATCCGTGCTACCATAACAAACCGGCGCTTCCCGACCTCCCGGTTGATGGTACGGGTATAGAAACCGTTGAGGTGCTGCCACACCGTCAGCTCCCAAGAGGCTCCCGACATGGTGGAGACTCGGGAGGCCGAGATGATACCTCCATATCGTTCTCGCATCGGCCGATTCTTGACCGAAACAGGCACCCTCGTCGGTTCTCTCCTACCGCTACACCTAACCTCCTACCCGTCGTAGGTGTCACGGTCCGACATTTCTCTGCAAAACAAAAGAGTATAGTGAGCTTAGGACTCAACCCTATACTCGTACTCTCATAGCACGACTAAATATGAAGAAAGAGTAACCATCCTATCATGCCTTGAACCCTCCTACCTAGAGTATGTGGTGCACAACACCCATAGACAAGACTCTTACCTAGCACGGCTTTAATTCTCTATGATACGACTCGCCCGATACCAAGTTTGTCACGCCCCACCATGGGAGGCATGACTCGGCACCTGTGCCTCTAAGAGGACTCGAACCGCGAGCCGACTGAGCTAAAGCACCTCTCGTGCATGGCCGACTCTAACTCTAAACTTGAGAAAACAACGGACAATATAGTGGTTGTAAATACAACCCCGCCAACAAGGCCTATAGCAACCAGAAAATTAAATGAAGAACAAGAGACAAACGATCAAGGGGAGTCCTGGCGTGCCGGCTAAAGCCACTATGATATCTAGTTATAATTGGAAAGTAAAATCAGATCCTAAATCAACTATGGCCGACAAGGCTACCAATCAACAACTAAACAAGGGCCCCACACTAACGACCAACACACATAGTATAAACACATATGGGACCCACGACCGCTATCATCTAACCACAAGGAAGTAACATAATCTACAAGCTCTAGGATAAAATATGGTCGGGACAGAGCCC
Source organism: Datura stramonium (assembly GCA_018107945.1). Taxonomy (NCBI): domain Eukaryota; kingdom Viridiplantae; phylum Streptophyta; class Magnoliopsida; order Solanales; family Solanaceae; genus Datura; species Datura stramonium. Next base: position 46,065 of record JACEIK010008649.1, on the reverse strand, counting down.
CTACCTACCCATATTGTACAAAAATGAAGTAACCCTTATCACACGCCCGGAAGAAGGGGAGCTGACGGCTCGTGCACGGGCACCAGGAAGCTACGAGGGACCTTCTTCTCGTCTATCTGCACCTGCAGGAAAGTAATGCAGCGCCCCTAAAGGGCGCCAGCACTACGTGTACCGAGTATGTAAAGAAGCAACTTTAAATAACTGAAATTAAGAAATAGGACTAACAATTAATGAAGTTAAAGAAAACGGACTAAAGATGACTAAAGTGGAAATCATGGCTAAACACAACCTGCAATAAGAAAGGTAGGGTCATACTCCGACATACGAGGCGTCTTAAATATCTAACTAGCCGCAACTAAAGGAAACATAAACCTTACCTCGGCTCCTATAAGCCGGGAAGGTACACCAGCACCGAATAACCCACCCGTGCCCCTATTATCCCTAAGTGAGGTACAACTCAATCCTTAGACCCCTATCTAGGTCATACTAAGTCAACTACCATCTATAAGCGTCCCTACGATCCCCCGGTCTGCAATTGGGCCCGCCCGCCCGACCGTAGCAGTGTCTGAGTCCAGAGGACTACTTATATCTACACCCCTAGCGTAAACGCCTGGCTGGTTGTGTATAAGTGTCAACCATGGCAATATGAGGATCCGGATCCCCATTCGCCCTTTTTGCGGACTTCATGTCGCTCTCCGTCAGAGAGACGTATCCCCACCCTTAGCGGGCGGGAAGCATAATAACCATAACTCCTAGGGTGGTTACAGAAGCTATATAGGTATAATCCAGCTCAAACCATACAATTTACGAGTCTCAATCAAAATATCAACTAAACATGATAACATACTCGACATGTTTTACCGGGATTCATACTTATTATACTCAAGCACCAATCATTTAAAAAGAAAATGCCTTAACATACTCGACATTTGCTTATTAACTGATAGGTTCCACTCAGTATTCAATAGCTTGTAAATTCAAAATCGTGTTAATGGAAAGATAGGTCTAGTTTTAACACTAAATTCCGCAAAAAGGAAAACTTTATATATAAATATTAACTATATTCCAACTTTACAGAACACAGTCGATACCTCGTTATTTCTCCAAAGTCGAGAAGGGAGAAATGCTATTAAGCCTGGATCGTATTGACACTAGTTTAGAGCAATTCCAACAACATTGTCGAGACGGACGATGATTCGCCGGCTATATTCATGAAACTAACTCTGTAGAAATGCTCCCTGTAGCCTTATACTACGATACCCAAAGTCAATTTGGATTTGGACAGCGTTTAGCTTAATCGGATAAAAATAAATGTTTTCCTTCGTTCTCACTCTGCTGGTCGTGATTATATGAATTATGATCTCATTTCTAAGTGTGAGACCTTTATATACTTGAGGCAGCAGACAAGGCAATGTGGCACGCGACCCATCGCGATGATTGTGCATCGTGCTATGTTGGCTAGCGAGGAGAAACTCCTGCCACTTTGCCCTTCTTGGCAGCTTGGTTAGGGCCTCCAGCGAAATCCCAACTTGCACTCGTTCAGCTCTTTCCGGGCTCCTTCGTACGTATGCTACTCTAAAACTCTCAACCAACATACGAATAGGCCGACTAAACGTTAGAAACTTACGGGGTGTAAATAATTATGTTTTTGGATGTAAATTTTTGGGTATGAGATGAACCTATGATAATGGCACAATTATCGAATCTTCTTTATGAATTAGAGTAAATTTCAAATGTCTCCATGAAATAAATATATGCTTCTACCATGATTTCATTTTACATGTTTAAGGTATGAGTTAATTTTTATGGGCCTATTATAAATTTAGAATATATGAATGAATGTATACATGTTAAAGTATGAATTGACCAATTGGATCCTACAAGATATGTTATACGTCTATGTGGTGAACTCGGAAGTTGGAATGTTGTGGGAGGTGTAAAGTAAGATAGGATATAGATGTTCATAAATATAAGATGTGTGGATTAAATGATGATTTGTAGCATGACGATATGAATTATGATGATAAAGCATGAGAATGATCGTTCATACTTTTGGCTTGTTGTTAGTAGAAAGTAGCCCTAATCCTTTCTAGATGAATGCTATGATGAAATCAGTAAATGCTCATAAGTTTTTGATTAGATGTATTAGCATAGACTAGATAAATAGTGTAAGTCAGATCAGTACTCCTCATGTTCTAGTCGCCAGGACTCATAGCCGAGAGTGTTTCCCTTTGGCCGGGCCAGTGGACTCTCCATAGCCGAGAATGCCTCCCTTAGTCATTCGTGTGGACTCTCTATAGCCGAGAATGTTTCCTTTAGTCGGGGCTAGGGGGACACTTCATAGAATAGAATGTTTCCCTTAGATCAAATGGACCTCTCCATAGCTAAAAATGTTTCTCCTAGTTCTAGTTATGGGACTATCCAGTAGAGAGAATGACTCCCTTAGTTTATGTCATCAGTTTGTCTCACTCAGTTCGTACTTCATTTAAAATAGATATAACATAGTCAGACTCGGGCCATCCATGACATTCGCATAGTGTATGACATGAGCTTCAGCTTCACTTTCATTATATGTTCAGTACCTTATCGTTATGCATGAGTTTGATGATGCTTCAGAATATGAGTTCCAAATGAAAGTTTCATGTTGCTATGTGTATGTGATTCAGAAGAGGGTTGTTGCATTCTCAAATAGTTACATGTTGATGTACTCATTTTATTTCCATCTGTATACTAGTATGTTCGCTTGTTTAGATGTTTCCGCATACTCAATACATTCCAACTACTTACTGCATATTTATGTGCTATATCATATCATTATAAGATCACAAAGTTTTGCATCACCACGTGGTTAGATATGCCTCTTCCCATCTCAACAAAGATTATCAGAGTCCTCATCTCCCGAGGATACGAGTTATGCTTTCCATTTCTTTTTATGTTTCATTTTTCAGTCTTTAGAGTTAGCTGGGGACCTGTCCCAAAGAATCACTACCAATAGAGGCTTTCGTGACATGTGTAATTAGGATTCACTAAGTAACAAAGTTATGTTAGATATTTCATTGAGTTTCAAATTTGACTCCTTACAGTTAGCTTCTTCTAAGTTATGCTTCTATTAGCTGTTTATATTGTTAAGTGTAGCTATGATTATGCCATGGGTCGACTGGAGCCTTTCGGGGTTCCTTTGTCCCAATTTACGACTAGATGTAAACTATGGTCGGGCATTAGGTAGTCATTTGGATAAAACAAAGGTCAATATAATAAAGGGATTTAGCTTTAACATGTCTATCAAAAGAGTACGCCTGTGCTAAAAAATGGCTAGCTAAGACAATTACATTAGGACAAGAAAGAGTCGGATAAAAATAGCTTATCAAAAAATTCTATATCACTTCCTAGATTTAATATGTTTATTTTGCTTAGTACATATTGGGAAAGTACTAGACATCATTATGCAAGCATGGAATATATGCAAAGAGTCTCACAAACACACGACAAGTGGTTCAATAATGGCTCTCAAGATTATATATACACACATATCCATATTGAATGTTTCAATATTATGAAGATCCTTTTTCAAGCATAGGAGTACTCAAGAGTTAAGTGTTTCTACCTTCTTATGAACTTTTTTAGTTAATCATTATGAGGTCTTTAAAATTCTCTCGAGTGAAGCACCTAGCATTTGAAGGTTTCAGTTCTTGTTCTCCTACCAATGACTAATTTTTCTATAAGATAGTTTTCATCCATACATCATCGGGAAAGCCGCCTATGACTAACCGATTCAATCTTCAAAAATCTAGTCAGTTTAAGTACCATTCACAAATAATAGTATCAAAATAAAACTGGAAAACATAAATAAAAATATACCAAATATATCAAATCATAGGATTTAACAAATCATATATGGGGACCATAAAAAATGAGGACCATACTATGTTATGACACTTTTGGCAAGCACGGGAATTCAATTAACCCCACCCTACACATAAGACATAGAACTATTCCCAATGCTTTGAATAATAAAGTACAAGTAAAGGTGAAAGAATGAACACCTCATCCTACTATTGTCATCTGTTGGAGAATAAGTTCACCTCTCATCTATGAATCTTTCTCTCTCATCAACATCCGACTCAAGTCTAAGTCAAGACGAAGGTTTGGCTATCTTTTGCTCATCAGGGCTCTCAAATGCCTACCGCATTTCTGCACAAGGTTGTATAGCATTCGCTCAACGAGTAGCGTCTACATTAAATTGCCGTACGCTTCAAAGTGACTCGCTCATCCCCGAGTTGTGAGCATTTGCATCTCGTACAGATGGTTTCCAACACATTGTCAATTGAGCATGTTGCTTTGGCAATAGACAACACCGGACCGTTCTAACCCTCGTGCTCCTTTGTCTTTGTTACATCTAGCCCTTGGATCACACACAATCCCCATAGTCATCAAAGACCTCAAAGTTAAAACCTCGGGGCCTTTTGATCCTTTCCGGTTCTCAACGCATTCCTAGAGATTACCCCACATTGTATCCTAATAATAATACATATACCATACATATTTTCCCGTAACATGTGTCATGTTTCTTAGAATAAAATAGTGCAAATAATTTTTGCACATATTCTTGCTTTCGCTTCATATGTGCATATTGAAAAGTTATGTGCAACCCAAACTACTGGTGACGAAAGATGTTAAAGCACATTACCAATTTAGTTTTCAAACATATTTTTCCGGTAATAAAGTGGCGCTTGAGAGAATAAATACAAATGTTTTTGCCATGTGGGTGTTATATGGTATTGTGAAAAAGCTAATGTTAATATGATTAGATATTTGCAAGGATAAAAGTAGCGGATTTGGACCTACTTGAGGCTTAAAAGAGCAAGTCTTGCTAAGTCAAACTCAAAAGGAGTAAGTTTCACAGCAAACAGAGGTTGACATCGCAAAGCCATGCCTGGGGCAATTCCATCCTGCACACAATACCTAGGAATCCAGGTAACTTGTCTAGTGGTGCAACACGAGGCTGATACGACGAAACCATAGGAACGATGCGAACCCCTATGTCTGAAGCAAAACAGGCAATGTCCAATCCCTGTTTTAGTAGGAACAGGTACAGATTTATTCTATTACTATATATACTTCTTTAAATGTTTTATATTTGAAATTAGTCCAGAAGTTGTGAAAGTTGGACCACTTATTCTTGATCATTATTATTGTAATTGTGGAAAACATTATTCCACACATTTTTAGAGGAAAAACATCAAGTTCTTGTGATCCTATTTAGCTTTCGAGATTTTTCAAAAAGTTCATATTATTATAAATATTTCATCATGACTTTTATAAATCTTATGTTATTGTTTCTTCAACATAGCGGCTAATCTTTTAGAAAGGGTTTTTGGGAACCATGATTGGATTAATGAAAGTGGCAAAGGGAAAATAGTGATTCTGAATGGTGATTTGTGTAGATTATTATTCTCTTCGCGAAATTAATTTTAGCGGTTGCAAATGCTGGAAACGTTCTCATATCATCAACTTGCTCAGCCAAAGAAGTCGGTTAGTAAAAGAAAATAATAATGAAAATTTGGAGGCTACAAACCCTGTCTAATTAACTTGAGTTTTATCCAAGGATAGTTAATCCAAGACATATGATAAGGGCAAAATATGAACACTTAAAGTCCGAGATGATTTAGAGTGGAATTCATCTATGTAGGTCGAAAGACCTAAATGAACTTAATGGCCGCCTCTTACAAAAGATTCACCAAGATCACACAAAATAATCCTACTACATTATGAAATTATGGAACACAACAAACTCTTTGTTTAAAATTACTTTTCTTTATTTGCAACCCCTCTTCCGAAATATTGACTACTGAAGCTGGTTTACTAATTATTAACATATTATTTTTGACCTATTTCCCGTGGGATCAACCCTAACCTAGTTGGGTTACTATATTTGATAGAAAGCTCTTTATGCTCTATTGCGAGGTGTAATTTAGGCATGATCAAATTTTGGCGTTGTTGGCGAGGAATACAGTTTAGAAATAGTTAATTAGTGTTTAAATTCATCTTATAGTCTTTATTTACTACATGTATCACTTTATTTTTATTTTTAAAATTTTTTACATTTTTATTTTTTTGTTTTGTATTTTTATTAGTTTTTGTTTTTGCTATGGCATTATGGAATGAAAAGGGATTTGGTGGTTGCAATCCATATCTTGATGACCTGTGTCCATATTATGGAGGACTCCATTTTTGGCAAGATTGTAAATATGCCCTCAGAAGAGAGATTTGTGCACCTTCTCATTTCTATTATTATGGGTATAATTGCACTTTATGTGATGGTCAATGTAGACATTAAGGTTATTGTCCCAATTATTTTACTTATTGATGTAGTTGCTATAACAAAAATGCTAGTTGTGCTTTTGTGTATGACAGGAACAATGACATGGCATGTGGAGAACAAAGCACTACATATGACTGTATGGAAACAATGCTCCAAGATTTTTTGGTATAGGAATCTAACCTGGAGAAGGATGTTGACTCCTCACTGCCTGTCGCGCCCTGAGTTTACACCCTGGATGAAACACTGTACTTGAAGTCACAAGTGAAGTTTAAAACAAAATATAAATATTTACATGAAGGAAATAAAGCTAGTTCATAGTGTTTGAAAATATTAAAACGACATTACAAGTCTAAAACACTAATCTGAGTTTGAAAGACAAATCTACGTCTGAAAGCCACTATGACAGATGAGCTGCTGGGACAAACTCCCAGCTAACTCCAAATCTAAATAAATAGGAAGAAACGTATAACTGAAGAAATAAGTCTCCATCCTCGAAGGATGAAGAATAACCAACTAGAATAGCTAAGATCTTTGGTGAACTACCGGCTCGCGGAGCTGAGTCTAAGTTCCTGCAGTTGTATCATAAAACAACACAGCATAAATGTATGCATTAGTACTTTGAATGTACTGAGTATGTGAGAGGAACATAACACAATAGAATAAATAATAAGAGAAATGTTGAACTGAAATACATGCAATGACCAACTAACGTTGTTGTTTAGAAAAACTAAAATACTAAGGTGGTCCAGAAGACCCTATCTGATGGTCAAAGCACATTCTACGTCTGGAATACTAATCAAACTGAACTAAACTATGAGTAGATTGAAATGACTATTGGGAGAGTCTATAACCGACATGTAACCACGTGAGCTAGACGTGGAGTCCGATGTATACACCTCACTGGTAGGACCCAATATATATTGCCTGGGTATAAAGACATGAATTGGTTGATCAAAAAAGTCTGCAGCCAATCAGACCAATAAATATGAAACCTACGCTGGCAACGTAGTTCTGGGAACCTGGGTGCGCTGGAACCTCAGTCCGCTCGGTGCTAAGTCCTACTCCCACAGAATAATCCTAGACTGAATACTAAGCTTATAACTCAAAATCGGGGCCCAAGACTAGCCAGGTATACATATTTGAAAGTACCCTGAGAGTCCTATTGGACCAGATTCTGAAACTGGGTTCTAGACTGGTTAGAACAGCTTATTTAGAAGCGTCATAACCGTCTAAGAACAAATTTTAATCTTAAATAGGATCCTAAGGCTAGTAAGAGCTATATATCTAAAGTTTAATGACCACCTAATGGACCAATAAACTGTATTCTGAAACTTATTTTGATAATTGGGAGGTAATGCTGATACCTTGGGAAATTCTGTAGTCAAACTGATCAGCTAACATTTCTGACCGACATGAGTATTTTCACATTTTGACTTAAACTAGGAAACCATGTATCTGACTAAGACTTTAGAATATTGAATTATATGGGAGTTAACCACACTGATATATTTAGGAAAATTTCGTAGTTAACCACTTTAGCAAGGTTCTAGTCTTTTCTACTCTAGAAGACTAGTGCTAAACTCAATGAACAGGGATAAGCATCAATACTGTCAGTAACTGGTGAAAAATATCCATAATTAATAGGACTTAATAATTCTACATGGATTCAACGAAGCATTACCAAGCATTTCTTAACATTCGAGAATCAGCAGGGCTAGAATTCACTTTTTTCGGGAATAACAACAATTTAAACATGAACTGATAGAAATCATGTCTAAAACAGTCATGGATATCATTCTATGTGAATTCGAAGAAAACAACATATATTCTCTTCACACTCATAAGCTTAGGACTAAGATTTAGAGAGATACTAGAGAAGGGTTTTGGGGGACACAAGGGAAAAACTATCCCCTTGTTGAATTCCCACATACCTGATAAAGAAATCTGACAAAATTTCCTCGAGAATCTACGGAAAAGTAGACTAACCTAGTTCTTGCTCTGAGAGCCCCTGAGAGAATTCTACGATCTATTTTCTGAAGGTTTGAGTGGGGAATGAAGAAACAAACCGTTTAACGCCACTAATAAGACTGATATTATGACTAAAAAGACATAGTTTAAAGTTTAGAAGGGTAGGAAATGACTGAAAGACCCTTAAAAACTCACAGGGAAAAACTGAGTGTCATTCCTCATGGGTGACCTAACAGGTCGTAGTCAGTGACAACGACTCGTGGTAACACTCGTGGACTACACTGCCTGGAGCACACTGAAGGTCACCACACGACACCTAACGAGTCGTGGTTAGTGACCACGACTCGTGGTCACCTCTCATGGACCATACTGTCTAAGAGCCTTGGAGTCCCCATGGGTGACTCCACGATTTGTTACTAGTGACCACGACTCGTGGTCACAATCTGTTATGTAGACTGCCTCATACTTCTCTTTTCTCACTCATCACTCCCCACGACTGACCTATCGCGTTGTGGGGGCTGAACACGACTCATGGTCACAACAGTGGGGATCCCATTTCCGAAACGTCAACTCATCACCTGGGCCTTACCACGGGTCTCTTAATGACTCGTGGTCACTCCGCACGGGTCACAAAATGAGTCAGTCTATGACGTGTAGCAAATTTTTTTAGTTTTCTCTAATTTAAGTCCCGGGTCTAGCCTTTGAGTTTCCAGGGCATTACAATATCTCCCCCTTGGGAACATTCATCCTCGAATGTTTGAAAAACACAGGAAAGAATAGAATGGCAACTTTTATACACGAATACTGATCACGAAAGCTGGAAACTAGCGGAATGACTATCTTTGAACTGAATCACAAGTCTGAACTGCATTCACTAATCATGCACATGTTCATGTACATGAAAGAAACTAGAACACATGAACTGAATGGAGTTCTAAGGATAAAATTGGTTTAAAGTAAAACTGAGCCAGAAGAGAACAAATGTGGGTATTTGGCCATCATATTTGCTTCAGCCTCCCACGTAGCACCCACAACCTGCTGATATCTCCCTAATACCTTGACTGAAGCTACCTCCTTGTTCCTCAACTTATGAACCTGACGATTAAGGATCTAGACTTGAACCTCCTCGTATGAGAGACTATCCTTTATTTCTATGTTTTCCAAGGACGCAATTGAAGTTGGATCACAATTGCATTTCTTCAATAGTGACACATGGAATACTGGGTGCACAGAAGCAAACTCTGGAGGTAATATCAGCTTATAGGCTACCTTGCCAATTTGCCTCAAATTCTGTAGGTCCCACATATCTCGTACTGAGCTTTCTCTTCTTGACAAACCTCATCACCCCTTTCATGGGTGAAATTTTCAAATAGACCCAGTCATCCACTATAAACTCCAATTCTCTTCTCCTTCCATCAGCATAAGATTTCTTACAACTCTGAGCTATTTTCAATCTTTCTCTAATGAGTTGTACTTTATCAATAGCTTCGTGAACTGAGTCTGACCCGATTATTGTAGCTTCACCAACCTCAAACCAATAGGAGACCTTCACCTTCTACCATACAATTCCTCAAATGGGGCCATCTAGATGTTGGAGTGATAACTATTGTTGTACGCAAACTCGATAAGAAGCAAGTGATCATCCCAATTTCCCTAGAAATCGATCGCACATACTCCTAACATATCTTCTAGGGTCTGAATAGTCCGATCAGCTTGCCTATCTGTCTGCGGGTGAAGGGTTGTATTGAGCTTGACCTAGGTACCAAGTCCCTTCTGAAAAGACTTCCAAAAATGTGAGGTGAACTGGGTACCTCTGTTTGAGATGACGGATAATGGCACGCAACGAAGCCTAACCAATTCTCGGATATAATGTTTAGCATATTCCTCAGCTGAATCTATAGTCTTAACTGGAAGGAAATGTGCTGACTTAGTTATCCTGTCTACTACTACCCAAATAGAGTCATGTTGCCGATGTGTTCGAGGTAGACCCATAATAAAGTCCATATTTAATTCTTCCCACTTCCACGTGGGTATGCTGATATCTTGGGTCATACCCCCTGGTCTTTGGTGCTCTACCTTGACTTGCTGGCAGTTCGGACACTTAGCTACGAATTCGGCGATGTCCTCTTCATGTCGTTCAACTAGTAAATATACCACAAATCGTAGTACATTTTAGTAGCACCAAGGTGGATAAAGTATCTCAAGCTGTTTGCTTCATCCAATAACTACTTTCTCAAGTTAACGACGTCCGGTACACACAATCTGCCTTGATAACGGAGCATACCATCTCCCCCTTTGGAGAAAGCCTTAACCTCTTTCTTGAGAACCGCTTCCTTGAGTTTAAGTAAAATGGGATCTTCATCCTCTTTGGATTTAACTTATACAACTAAAGAGGAAACTGACCAGCTTTGCATTACCACTTCTCCCTCAGCTGAGTCAACCAACTGCATCCCTAACCGAGCTAGTCTGTGAATATCCTTCGCCAATTCCTTTCCGACTTCCTCAATATGAGCCACGCTACCTGTAGACACTCTTCATAGGGGATCATACACCACATTGGCTTTTCCTGGGTGATATAGCACGCTCAAGTCGTAATCTTTCAGGAGCTCTAACTACCTTCGCTTACGAAGATTTAGGTCCTTCTAACTGAATACATACTGAAGGTTCTTGTGATCGGTGAAAACATCAATGTGAGCCCCGTATAGGTAATGTCTCCATATTTTCAACGCGAACACCACCGCTGCCAACTCCAAATCATGAGTTGGATAATTCTTCTCATGAACCTTGAGTGATCTGGAGGCGTAGGCAATCACTTTTTCCCGCTGCATCAAAACCCAACCTAGTCCAACTCTGGACGCATCACAATTGCTACAAACCCATCTGATCCTTCTTGTAGGGTAAACACTGGAGCAGTAGTGAGTCGAGTTTTTAACTACTGGAAACTCTTCTCACACGCATCTGATCACTGGAATTTCACCTTCTTTTGAGTCAGCCTAGTTAGTGGAGATGTTATTGAAGAAAAGCCTTTCACAAAGCGTCAATAATAACCATCCAAACCCAAGAAACTTCAGATTTTGATTGGGGAGGAATGTCTAGTCCAGTCGTTCACTGTTGCTATCTTTTGAGGATCAACCTGAATACCCTCACCCGATACCACATGACCCAGGAAAGTCATGGACTTTAACCAGCATTAGAACTTGCTGAACTTGGCGAAAAGTTGGCAGTCTCTGAGTGTCTGAAGTACTATCCTAAGGTGATTAGCATGATCTTCCTCATTTTTGGAGTATACCAGAATGTCGTCAGTAAATACAATGACAAACATATCCAGATACTGCTTGAAGACTCCATTCGTCAGGTCCATAATGGTTGTAGGGGCATTTGTTAGTTCGAAGTACATAACCACAAACTCGAAGTGACCATACCGAGTCCTGAAAGTTGTTTTGGGTATGTCACACTCTCTGACTCTTAGCTGATGATACCCCGACCTGAGATCAATTTTTGAGAAACAGTTGGCTCCCTGATGTTGGTTGAACAGGTCATCAATTCTGGGTAGGGGATACCTTTTATTGACTGTGACCTTATTCAACTAGCAGTAATTGATGTACATTCTGAGGGTACCATCTTTCTTTCACACGAATAGCACTGGAGCATCCTAGGGAGAGATGTTGGGTTTGACAAAACACTTATCAAGAAGATCTTTAGCTGCTCCTTCAACTCCTTAAGTTTAACTAGAGTCATTCTATAAGGAGGGATGGAGATGGGCTTAGTATCTGGAATAAGGTCTATGCCGAAGTCAATTTCCTGTTTAGGAGGAACTCCAAGAAGATCTTCGTGGAACACATTTGGAAACTTGCTAACAACAAGGACTGACTAGATAGTTGGGGTCTCGGAGTCGAAATCCTTACCCCGAACTAAATGGTAAATACATCCCTTAGAAATAAGCTTCCTAGCCTTAAGTTAGGAAATAAACCTACCCTTTGGCACTGAACTACTGCCCGACCATTCTAGAGCTAGCTCATTAGGGATCTTAAACCTGACGACCCTAGTTCTGCAGCCAACTGAGACATAACCGGAGTGTATCCAATCCATGCCAAGGATGAGGTCGAAGTCGACCTGTCTAACTCTACAAGGTCAGTTGGAATGACTTTATTGAAGCCGACATTGGGCAGTTTCTATACACCCCGCTTGCTCTATTTGACTCGCCAACTAGGGTGGAGACCGTGAATGATTCTAAAAGGACTTTTGGACTGATATCGAACTAAACTACTACGTAGGGAGTCACGAATAAAGGTGTGGCCCTAGGGTCAAGCAGGGCATATACATCTGGATGGAAAAGACGTAACATGCCTGTGACCATATCCGGTGAAATCTCCTAACCCTGACAAGATGATAATGCATAAAAACGATTTTGGCGGTGAATGCCCTTCGTACCTGATGTGTTAGCCTGATGAGCTGGGCGGCCTACTGGAGATGCGGAGGTAGTGGATTGTGATCTCCCCCGTCCTGCTAATGGGCATTCCTTAAGCCGATTCCCAAGTTATCCACAGACAAAACAACCCTCTTGACCCTAAAGAAACTCTCCTTGTTGGTTCTTGCCACACTTGGGGAAAGCCGGATACCTGTTACCGGTACTGTAACTCTGAGACTAAGAGCCAGATGCTCCACCCCTCCTATCCTGGAAAGACCAAAATATAGGGAAGCTGGCTTAGCTAAGTGTTGGAGCCCTCTGGTTCTGCTTCTGTGGGCTGCTGCTACCACCAGACCTCTAGTGGCCATAGTCTGATTGGCCAGTCCTTGCCTGCTTATTCTTTCTCTCCATCTCCCTTAGTTTTTCGGCCTGAATCTGCTAGGCATAGACAATTAGGCTGGAGAGGTCGATATCCTTGATCAGCATCGCTATCCTGCACTCTTTGAGGACCAAGTTCAACACCCTATTTAAAAATTTTAGCATGCGATCCCTTGGCTCGACCACCATCTCTGGGGCGTATTTGGACAACCTAGTGAATTCCAGAGTGTACTCTTCTACTGTCCTATTTCCCTGTCTCAGGTGTGTGAACTTTGCTACCTTTGCCTCCCTGAGCTCTCGAGGGAAAAATCTGTCCGGGAAGGTTATGGTAAACTCCTCCCATTCCACGGTTCTACTTCCGCCAGCCTCCCCTCCTTCCACTACTCATACCAGAATTGGGCTACGCCTTTCATCTGGTATGAGCCAAGTCGACACTCTCTAAGGGGCTGACACCAATAATTCGGGTGATCTTCTAAATCTCTTCCACAAATCCCTGTGGGTCCTCTCCAACCTTAGATCCATGAAAGTATGGAGGGTTTATCCTAGTGAAATCCCGCACTCGGGCAGCTACTGCGCGAACCATTATTGTTGATTGGAACCACCTGCTGGTTCACCTAGTTGGTCACAGTTTTTGTTAGCAACTGAATGGCCGCCCTAAATTCTGCGGTAGATACCGAGTCGTCCTGAGGGGCTTTCAGGGTTGGTAGGGCAGGTCGCTAAGCATTTCCGGCCCTTCATCCGTTAGCGCGCGCCGCGAAGGCATAATTAACTGAAATGCAGCAGAGCACAAGTAAGGAGAATGACTGTGGAACTAAATTTCAATGCACGATAAGGAGTATGAAATAAAGGAAATTTTTCCTAATGACATCTCATAGCCTCCCCGTCATAGGTGTGGCGCGCTTCATACCCATGAAAGAGACTCTACTCGAAGCGACTTTAAGAAATCCGAGGATAATTTTAACCTAGTGCTATGATGCCATGTTTGTCATGCCCCGAGTTTACACCCTAGACGAAATACAGTACTTCAAGTCACAAGTGAACCCAAGTCATCCCCTGATCTATCATACACTAGCATTCTGAGTAATATAAAAATACATATAGCAGAAGTTTAAAACAAAAATATAAATACATGAAGGAAATAAAGCTAGCTCATAATGTTTGAAAATATTAAAACAACATAACAAGTCTAAAACACCAATCTGAGTCTGAAAGACAAATCTATATCTGAAAGCCACTATGACTGATGAGTTGCTGGGACAACCCCAAGCTAACTCCAAATCTAAATAAGAAGGAAGAAAAGTATAACTTAAGCAATAAATCTCTGTCCTCGAAGGATGAGGACTCACCAACAGGAATAACTGAGATCTTCGGTGAACTACCGGCTAACAGAGCTAAGACTGAGGTCCTAGAGTTGTATCATAAAACGACACAACATAAAAGTATGCATCAATACTTTGAATGTACTGAGTAAGTGAAAGGAACTTAACACAATACAATAAATAACAAGAGAAATGCTGAACTGAAATACATGCAATGACCAACTAACGCTGCTGATATGAATAACTGAAATACTGAGGTACTCTAGAAGACCCTGTTTGATGGTCAAAGCATATTCTAAGTCTGGAATGCTGATCTTAACTGAACTGGACTTAGACTAGATTTAACTAATTCATGGGAGAGTCTATAACCGACATGTAACCACGTGAACTAGACTTGGAGTCCGATATAGACACCCCACCGGTAGGAACCAATATACCTTGCTAGGGTATAAAGGCATGAAATGGGTGATCACAAAAGTCTGGGTCCAATCAGGCCAATAAATATGAAACCTACGCTGGCAACATAGTTTTGGAAACCTGGGTGCGCTGGAACCCCAGTTCGCTCGGCGCTAAGTCCTACTCCCACAGGATAATCCTAGACTGAATACTAAGCTTATAACTCGAAACTAGGGCCTAAGAATAGTAAGGTATACATATGTAAAAGTACCCTAAGACTCTTATGGGATCATATTTTTAAACTGGGTTCTAGACTAGTAAGAGCTTCTTATCTAGAAGCGTCGTAACCGTCTGAGAAAAAAATGTAATCTGAGCTAGGGTCCTAAGGCTAGTTAGAGCTATATATCTAAAGTTTCATGACCACCTAATGGACCAATAAACTCAATTCTGAATCTAATTCTTATAACTGGGAGGTAATACTGATACCTCGGGAAATTCTTTAGTAAAACTGATCAGTTGACATTTTTGACTGACATGAATATTTTCACATTTAGACTAAAGTTAGGCAACTATGTATTTGACTAAGAATTTAGCATATAGAATTATATGGGATTTCACCACACTGATATAATTAAGAAAATTTCAGAGTTAATCACTTTAGCCCTAATCTTTTCTACTCTCGAAGACAAGTGCAAAACTCAACGTACATGGATAACCTTAAATACTATCACTAACTGATTAAAAATATCCATAATTAATATGGCATAATAATTCCACATGGATTAAACGAAGCATTACCATGAATTTCTTAACATTCAAAAATCTGCAAGGCTAGAATTCACTTTTTATGGGAATAACATCAATTTAAACATGAACTGGTGGAAATCATGTCTAAAATAATCATGGATATCATTCTATGTAAATTCCAAGAAAACAACATATATTCTCTTCACATTCAAAAGCTCAGGGCTAAGATTTATAGAGATACTGCAAAAGGGTTTTGGGGGAGAACTGCTATCTCACTACAGAGTATACTCTTCCTCATCTTTTATGTCCTGGGACATAGATAAGAGAAGAACTATCCCCTTGTTGAATTCTCACATACCTGATAAACAAATCCGACAAATTTGCCTTGAGAATCTGAGGAAAAGTAGATTGCACTAGTTCTTTCTCAAGAGCCCCTGAAAGAATTCTACGATCTATTTTCTGAAGGTCTGAGTGGGGAATGAGGAAAGAAACCGTTTAACCCCGCTAGTAAGTATGAATTATGACTAAAATGATGTAGTTTAAAGTTTAGGAGGGTAGGAAATTACTGAAAGACCATTAAAAGCTCTCATGAAAAAACTGAGTGTCAGTCCTCACGGGTGACCTAACAATTCATGGTCACACTCATGGACTACACCGCTTGGAGCACACTAAAAGTCACCACGATGGACTACTAACCACGACTCGTGGTCACTTCTCGTGGACCATACTATCTAAGAGCCCTAGAGTCCCAAAAGGTGACACAATGATCTGTTACTGGTCACCACAACTTGTGGTCACCATCCATTATGTACACTGCCTCATACTTATCTTTTCTCACTCATCACTCCCCATGACTATCCTAATGAGTTGTTGGGCCTGACCACGACTCGTGGTCACATCCGTGTGGATCCCATTTCCAAAATATCAACTCATCACCTGGGCCTCACCACGAGTCACTTAACAATTCGTGGTCACTCCCCACGGGTAACAAACTACTCGTTCCGTGACCTTGTGAAATTTTTTCTAATTTTCTTTGATTTAAGTCCCGAGTCTAGCCTTTGAGTTTTCGTGGCATTACACTACCCATGGAATTGTCTACTCCTAGAGAAGAAATGGTTGAAGAAGATTTTAAGCTCAAAAGATGAGCCAAAATATCTTTATGACCACAACGAAAATTGACGAATTGAACAAGAGCAACAATTCTAAGAAAAATCTCTTACTCTAAAAAAGAAAAAGTTGTGGAGATATTGAAAAATATAATGGGGAAGAATGAATAATAGGGCCAAGTCCTTACTAATTAGTGGGAACAGGTGCAACATCATGATGCGGAAGTTATCAAAATCATGAATTTTTCCATGGGAGAATTTCTGCAAGAATTACAATAGAGTTGCAAAGAAAAGTCCATCAAATCATTTTTGAGGACATTAGTGCATTTGAGAGGGAGTATGTCAAGAAGGAAGCATGCTTGAAAATGGATCGACTTAGACCTCATTCCAATCATTTTTCAATATTACACTTGGTTGACGATATGAAAATTGAAGCCACTGAGTCTATGGAGGACTTTGGAGAGGAAGATCAAATTTGCTCCATTCTAAAGTATGTCATGCCAACAGGGAAAAATCACACCCCTCATTTAAGGGCTGCGAAGTGCAAGATGCGACATCTATTACTTGGTGCCTCTACTTTTACACCACCACCCCTTGAGTGAAATAGAAAATTAAAAAAGAAATTAGTTGTGCAATTCATAAGTTCTCAGTGGAAAGAAATATGGTAAAATTGATTACGTCGTGCCGCGACATTAAATCAAGCTGCTTGGGAGGCAACCCAAGGTAATTTAGTATTTGTCTTAATTTTTTACATTTTTAAAATTATTTGTGTGCTCAAGTGTGCAGAAAGAGAATCTCAAATTTAGCAGGGTACTTCGCGAGGCGGAACATAAACTCTAGAACGAGGTTCCTGATGCAGAATAGGTTTTCAAGCAAATTTTTATCCCACGGATAATGAGGAGTAGGACCAGGGAGTTCTTTTTTCACCCTTGTACTTGTACTTTATTGTGTTAGCACTGAGGACAGTGCTATTGATTAAGTATAGGGTGGGAGAAATTGAATTTCCATATATGCTTTGATTGCTAAATCTATTCATGGTAGAGCAAAAAGTTTCTTTTATGTTGATTCCTGCTAGCTTGTAGTATTTTGGTATTTATTTTGTTTGGGTTTCCTCAATTTTTGTTTTCAGTACTTTTCTGTTGTATAGTCCCTTAGAACCAACTAGAGGGTTTAGAATATATTTTTTTGAGTTATAGTCATAACTGTTCCCAATGATGGATGGATGACGACCGTCTTAAGGGAAAATTAGTCATCGGTAGGAGAGAAATACCTTGAGACCTTATGAATGCTAGGTTCTTTACTCAAGATATCATTGAGATTTATAGAATTCACTCAAAAATATATGAAAAGATAGAAACATTTTGACTTTTGGAACTTGACTCCTATGTTTGAGAAATTGGGATTAATAATATGAGACATTCAATATGGATATATGTGTTTATGTAATCTTGATTGCCATTATTGAACCATTTGTGCCATTGTGTATGTGAGATATTTTTGCATATATTCCATAATTGCAATTTGATGTCTAGAACTTTCCTTGTGTGTGCGCTAAGCGAAATGAGAATGTTGAATCTAGTTTTATAGGTATTTCTTTGGAAGCCTATTTGTATCATATTTTACCTACCTTGATTGTGATTATTCTAGGTAGACATTTTGAGTCTTAGCCTATTCTTTTGATAACCACATTATAAGTTTAATCTCTTTTGTCTATTGACCTTTGTTAGATCCAAATGACTACTAGAGCACTTTAGTTGAAAATTTTACATGAAAGGAGCAAAAGTAAAGAGAAGAAAAGGGGAAAAAGCTAAAGTGTATAAATTAGAAGGAAAGAAAAGGGTAAAATTTTTGCATATGCTCTATGATTGAAATTTGATGCGTAGTACTTTCCTAGTGTGTATGCTAAGTGAAATGAGATTGTTGAATCTAGGAAAAGATATAGGCATTTCTTTGGTAGCTTATTTGTATCCTATTTTACCTACCTTGATTGTGATTATTCTAGTTAGCCATTTTGAGCCTTAGCCTATTCTTTTGATAGCCATATTTCAAGCTTGATCCCTTTTATTTTAATGACTTTTGTTTTCTCTAAATGACTCCTAGAGCACGTTAATTAAAAATTTTCCATGAAAGGAGCACAAGTAAAGAGAAGAAAAAGGGGAAGAGCTAATGTGTTAAAATTAGAAGGAAAGAAAAGGGTGAAAATTTCAAAACAAGGAGGATGATGTAGTGGGGAAAGAGAAAGAGATTGAAAAATAAATGAATGAATCAAGAATGAACAGAAAGATGAGTTCCCTAGTAGTCACCTAAGTTGCAAATTTAAAACAAAAGGGAGGTATAAAGGACAAAACTAAGGA
>JACEIK010008649.1:3074-26237 GCA_018107945.1 Datura stramonium | reverse complement strand
CCGAACTCGAAGGGAGCAGGTGCCAAAGGAAAATTGAGGTTTGCATTTCATAGCTATGCTTGAGCACCAACTTGCACGGCGGGCAGGGCACTATGGCGTACCTAGTGGCACGACGCGGACTCCTGTGTCTGAAGAAAAAACCTGCAAAGTGCAATCCCAGTCCAAGTAGGAACAAATGCAACTTTATTCTACTACGATATATACCCCGTATTAGAATGTTTGTAGTGTCGATAATGAGTCCAATCAATTGTGAAAGTTGAATTCACAACTTATACTTTGATGATTATTGTTGTACGTGTGGAAAACATTATTCCATTTAATTGTTGGAGCAAAAACATCAAGTTCTTGTGATCCTATTTAGCTTTCCATATTTATCAAATAATTTCATATTATTATAAGTATTTCATCATGACTTCTTATAAATCTTATGTTATTTTTTCTTCAAACATAAGTGGCTAATCTCTATAGCTAGGGTTGTGGGAATCATGATGGATTAAGGGAAATAGGCAAAATAAAATAGTGATTCTTGAATGGTGAATTAAGTTAATTGTTATTCTCTTTGCTTTAAATTACTTTTAGTGGTTGCAAACATTGGAGCGTGCCTATATCATCAACTTGCTCGACCAAATCAGTTGAAGTTAGGAAAAGAGAATAATAAAAGAAACTTGAGGCTATCAACTCTCATTTAATTAACTTGAGCTCTAACCGAGGATAGTTAATTTAAGACATGTAATAAGGGAAAAATATGAATACCTAATGACCGAGAGGACTTAGAGTGAAATTCATCTATCTAGGTCAAGAGACGTTAGATTAACTTAATTGTCAGTCTTACACAAAATTCATCAGGATAGATAACTAATAAAAGAAGCCTATTACCTTATGAAATCATAAGGAACACAGTCCTAGTTTCTTCGCATAAATTTGATAACAACAAACTAATTTATTAAAATTACTTTTTCTTTTTTCTTTTTGCAATCCCCCTTTCAAAATATTGACTATTGGTTGGTTTACTCACTATTAATATATTATTTTTGATCTATTCCCTATGGGATCAACCACAAACTAGTTGGGTTACGGTATTTGACAACAATCTCTTTATACTTCATTGTGAGATGTAATTTGACCGTGATCAATGGGTCCATCTAGCAATAGAATTGGGACCACTAAGGGTATGCCTAATTCCATGTATGGGGGTTTAAAAGTATGTTCCACATAGAGTCAACATGTGGTGTGCCCATCAGTTTGTTCGATGCGGAGGTAGTGAAGTTCACCACTTGCCCCTTTATTTTAACCTAATTACCTATTTCCTTTCACTCCCAGTTAGCGAAAAATTCTATAAGCATGTTAAGATACATTCTCCAGGGTCATTGAAAACAAAGTCTGGTCTAAGAACTTCCAACCTTTGCACGATAAGGGGAATTCAACTGCTAAGCTATCTCTTTCAAGTTTCATTTCATGCACATATTTGGACTCCTTATAGTCCTTAAACCAATTTTTACCTTCTTGCTCCGTAATCCAGTAGAGTCCAAATCCCCTCGCTGGGGGTGGCACTATAGCAGCATCTTCTTGGGCTTGCGAGCTTTCCCCTACTCTAGACCTCTTGTTTCCTCTGCTTGATAGTGCAACATCCTTCCCTTTACTTGATTTTGGGCCCATGTTCAATTGATTATGGGGGAAGGGTAGGATTTGGGAGTTTGGTAGAGATATGGGTGTAAGAATTTTAAGTTTTGTAGAGAGAAGATGAAGTTTTGAGAGAGAATAGGGTGTGCGGAATGGATCTGGTGAGGAATAAAAAAAATTTAGGTTCTTAGATACTAAAGAATACCCCTGGGTCAGGTATGATCCATGGGTTTAACGAATTTTCCTCTTAGGCAGACCCTTCCATGTCACATACCACTATGCAGAAGTAACGCTCTGCATCGTGGACCTTCGTTGGGTGTATTTCCTCCGCATCATGCCTCTGCCTGTCGTTTCTTGTGCACGTGTGTGGCTCTATACGGACCTTTCCCTATGATTCATGAAACTCCACGTGGATCTTAGCCTTTGCTGTCGATTCATTCTCCATAGTGCAAGTCCTCTTCTATGCCTATGATTTGTTTCCTACACACTTGAGCACATATATGTAATCTAAAAGTTATAATATCAAGAATAAAAACTAAGTTTTGTTGGGATGCCTACAAAATAGTGCCTAATTTAATATCATGACACGACGTGGGTGTCTTTATTACTTAGACTTCATCTAAATACTAAATTTCAGTCGAGTCAAATTCATCTTGCACCCCGATATATTCTTTGACACATTGGCTATTCGCCTTAAATCTCATACCATTTTGCGTCTCAAGCTTTATCTCTCTAGACGGGAGCAACTTCACCACTCTAAATGGACCTGATCATCTTGGTCGTGGAATACATGAAAGCATATTGAGCTTGATTTTTGACACTAGTGCCTGATTGCCCAGGCTTAGTTCTCTCTGCACCAACCCCTCTACAACATTGCTGATCACTGATACAGCTCTCAAATCTCTTGGTTGCATAGAAGATCTACAGGCTTTGAACACAACTTCCTCGCCATTCAGCTGAAATTTTATCTTTCCATTCTCCACATCAACTAGTGCCTTTTCAGTGGCTAAAAAAGGGCGTCCTAAAATTATAGGGGCGTCAAAGTCAACCTTACAATCCAGAATGACAAAGTCTGCTTAAAAGATAAAGTTGTCCACCTTCACAAGGACATCACTTAATATGCCCATTGGTACTTGCATTATGCGGTTGTCAATGAGAAGCTGCATTGCCATCCGTTTGGGCACTCCTAGTCCTATTTACTTATAAATTGCCAACTGCATTAAGTTTATGCTCGCACCCAGGTCACACAGTGCCTTAGAAAAATTAAAGGCCCTCACCGTTCATGGAATAGTGAAAGCAACGGGGTCCTCTTTTTTCTAAACTAAAGAGTGTGAGGCTATTACACTACTATGGTGTAAGTTATCAGCTAGCTTATAACTCGCAACCCTCTTCTTCGTCAGCAGTTCCTTCATAAACTTTACATATTCGGATATCTGGTCGAGCACTTCAACTAGTGAAATGTTCATTGATAGATACTTTACAAGAGCCATGAATTTTTGTTTCTTACCATTTTCAGCCTTCTTCTTCAGCCGCGGAGAAAAAGGCAAAGGTGGCGTCGGAATAGTAGTGCATAGCTTCGGGTCTCCCTTTTCTTCTCCCGTAAATATTTGTGATGATGGTTGACTTCTCCGTTGATGTTGGACATATTTATGCATTTATCCTCTATATTTTTTCCATAATTAGCTATGTTTTAATAATGAATTATGTGTGTTTTCTTTGGTTTTATAAGATATTTTTGAAATTAAACTAACGCAAATGATTAGATGTTTGAAGGGATTAAAGTGATGGGATTGGACTTATTTGATGCTTAAAAAGCAAGAGTTTCCAATACAAACTAAAGTCGATTAAGTGCCATAGAATAATAGAGGATGGCATCGCATAAGAACATCTCTGCAAGGACCTATGCGACGTAGATGCCACACTAGCACACTAAGTTGCGCGACGTGGAGGCCCAGTGACACGTTGGGAGGCCCAAAATGGACCAATGGTGGTTGACTCAAAACCTAAAAATTCCAATCCCAGTCAAAGTAGGAAAAGATTTAGTCTACTACTATATATACCCCTCTTAGGACGTTTTTTAGACATATTACTTAGTTATGAAAAAGACACCACTTAATTCTTGACTATTCTTGAGGAGTTCACTGTTGTAAGTGTGGAAAGCATTATTCCATACTAGTGTTGAAAAAAACATCATGTTCATGTGATTCTATTTAACTTTCGAGATTTGTCAAATAATGTTATATTATTGTAAGTATTTCATTATGACTTCAAACATGAGTGGCTAAATCTCTAGAGCTAGGGTTGTGGAAACCGTAATGGATTAATGGAAGTAGGTAAAATAAAATAGTGATTCTTGAATGGTGAATTGAGTTATCTATTGTTACATTATTTCAGATACAGACTTTGTCGAGCTAGTTGGGGATGTTGTCCCATCAGCTCATCAGTTATGTTAGAGGCTTTTTCATACATTATGTAGAAATCAGCTTGTCATTGATGACTCTGTTTTATATTGATATGTGTGCAGACTTCCGCTTAAGCATGTTTTATTTTATCATTTTCCTCTTGTTGTATACTCTTAGCTTCTATGTTCATTCCATAGGTTTACTTGGAGTGTCTCGGGGTTCCTTGTCTCGTGTCTCTATCCGGGCCTATGTTCGGGTCGTAATAGAAATTCCTAAATCACATCCTTGATTCACCATTCTCATTTCGCTTAGCACACACATCAGGCAAGTTCTAGACATCAAATTTGCAAGCATGGAGTATACAAAAATATATCACATACATAATGGCACAAATGGTTCAATAATGACAATCAATATTATATAAACACATATATCCATATTGAATGCCTCACATTATTAAGCCCAATTTCTCAACCGTAGGAGTCAAGTTTAAAAAGTCTAAGTGTTTCTACCTTTTCATGCATTTTTGAGTAATCATATAAAGCTTAATAATATCTTGAGGGAAGCACCAAACATTCATAAGGTTTCAAGTTCTTGTTCTCCTACCAATAGCTAATTTACCTTAAGACGGTTGTCATACATCCTTCATCGGGAACAGTCATGACAATGACTAAAAAAATATCTACACCCTCTAATTGGTTCTAAGGGACTATTTACTGGAAAAAGTACAAAAACAAAAATCAAGGGATTCCAAATAAAAATGAAACCAAAAACATCACAAAAATACTACAAGCTAGCAGGAATAAGTCACGCATCTAAAAAAAACTAGGCTCACCATGAACAAATTTAGCAATCAAGACATGCATGGTATAAGGAAGTTTACTTCTCCGACCCCACACTTAATCAATCGGACTGTCCTTAGTGCTAAAAAATAATGCACAAGTAAAACAGTTAAAGAAGAGCTCTCTAGGCCTAATCCTCATCGTCTGTAGAAGCATAAGTAGTTTTCCCCATCTCTGAGTTCTCTCYGTCATCACCGACAAACACTAAATCAAAGTCAACTCGAGCCTACTCATCATCAGTGGAATCATCATCATCAAAGTGTTCCTCAAACTCTAGCCCAACCTTGTAGAGAGCTCTAGAGTGCTTGCTTAATGGATAGTCAATGTTTAACAGCTGCAACAGCACCTCCATCACCCCGCTCATTCGTAGATGAAGCATTTGCATGCCGTACAAGTGACTCCAAACATTATCAATGTGTATATTTCCCTCACTGATGGACAACACTAGACCATGTGTACCTTTGGGCTCCTTTGTCTTTGTCACATCTCACCTATTTGGGTTATACCGTGGTCGATAGTTGACTACCTCCTCCTCAATTTGTTGCTCTCTCATTAATCGAGTCAAAAGATGTCAAAAACTAAATCTCTACCCCTTTTTCACCCTTACTATCCTAAAGACATTCCTAATCACTGCTCCAACATTTATCGGTCACCCAGTCATCAAAGAAAACACCAAACAAACTGTTTTCATAGTCACATGTGTCACATGCTTTCCAGGCACCAAGCACCCACAAATAATTTTTTAACCACATTCTTGCCTCCCTGCTCATGTGGGAAAATAGAAAACTCATGTGATACCCAAATTACTGATGTCACGTCCATTATACTAGTGACCTAGGGCCACTAAGAGTATATTGGACCTCTCTATAAGAACGCCTCCAGAGAAGGTCCTACATTAGTTTTGGATCAATAATAGGAGCACCAAGCAATCTATTCAAAGAAGCGGGTGTAAAAATCACAATTTGCCCTCTAATTCCACTTGGTTAATCCTCTCCGTAGGCTCCCAATTGGCCAAAGTTCTGCACCATATTTAAATTACAGCCTCCCAGATCATTGGACATAAAATTAACCCAAGAGTATGTATTTTATCAATCATGTGAGAAAATTCAGATGCTAAGCTATCTCTCTCAATACATAATTCATGAGAATATTTTGATTCTTTATTCCCTTTAAATCACTTTTTACCTTCTTAATCTATGACCCAACAGAGTCCAAATCACTGTGGTAGTTGTTGTGGCATGCTAGCATCCTCATTTTCTGCCTCATGACCCATTCTTGCTCTTTTTGTGCCTTGTCTTGAAGAAGCCACACCATTCCCTTTGTTAGATTTTTGAGCCATTTTTTGTGAAATTTTAAGAAAATGAAGTCTTTTATTGTTTTGGGTGAGGAAATTTGGAGGAATTGAAGAAGAAGTTGAAATTTTGGAGATAAACTTGAGAAAATATGGGAGTATGCGAGGCGAAGTATAGAAAAATGGGAAAATTTTAGGTTTTGGCACTTTCAATTACCCACATTTTTGGGTGCAGCTGCGATGGCCCGACATTGGACACTCCTTCTTCTCATGAACCCTCCAGCAGAGGTATGCCTGTGCATCATGATCTCCAATGTGGAGTCATTATTTCGCATTGTAGACCTCTACGTGGGGATCTGCCGGCGCGTCATAGAGTTCTATGAATTGCTTGCTTTTTCACGCCACATTTTCAGTTGTCACACTTAACATTTCTTTCATGGTTTATTGCTTAATTCCTGCACGTTTGAACAAACAAATCAACTAAAAAAATAAAAATAAAAATAAAAAGTTAAACTACCTTGGGTTTCCTTCCAAGAAATGATTGATTTAACGTTACGATACGATGCAGGTACCTCGGTGTCACACCCCAACCCGAGGAAGTGTGAATGGCACCTGGTGAGTCTGTCACACCCCAACCCAAGGAAGCAAGACTGGCACCTGGTGCCACCCCTGATAGGAGCATACATGATGCCCAAATATAAAACAAAGGCCAGAATTGATGAGCTTTAGCATAAAATAACATACTGACAGGAGTAATCAAGTAAACGTGGCAAGTAGGTATTATGCTACTAGGGTCGTCAAAACCACATAAAACCAAAAGGCATACACAAGGACTCACATGACCTACTACAACATTTACAACCCAACAAGTACCGTCTCTGAGCCTCTAAAGAGTTTAACAAGTTTATACTGATCGGGATAGGGCCCCGACCTAACCAATATGTACACAAAATCACATAAAGGTATCTCCGAACAAGTTCGAGCTTACCACACCTGTCTGGAACTCAACTCAACCTCAGGAACCTCGATCAACCTGACAGTTAGGACCTGCAGGCATGAATGCAGCGCCCGACTATTGCGTCAGTACACAATGTAAAAAATATAAGAGGCGACTACAAGACAAGAGTTTAGAGATAATAGACAACTGACAGAACATAGAGCGACAACTTCAAAAAAATATAACCTAGCAATCCACATACTTGGGACATATAGGAAGCTCCAACCAACAATGCAACACCACCAATCAATACAAAGATAACACAAATGAAATATATCATCAATCAGGCACTGCCGGACCATCTCTCGGCTGTGTAGTTAGAAAGATCAATCCATCTGGGAGAACCAATGCAATTCCAGGAAGGCTCAGACATGTCAGACCACTCTTGAATCCTTTCTTTGTTTTACACTATGAAGGACATCATCCTCCACCCTGTTGGTCGATCAACCCTTGGGCTTAACCCCTCAGCTGGAAACACTCTCGTGAATTGGGTATTCCCAAGCCCCAAGGCCTTAATTAGAACAAACGACCATAATCAAAAACATTCACAATCAATTTTCACAAGTAAGGATCCTAAACAGCCCCTAATCGACTCACGATTGTGTCAAGCGACACAAACTAATTCTAAGGGTTGCTCGACTCGACGACGTGCCCACTAGCACACGAGTCTAACCAAAACTTGTGACAACATTAACCCGCAACACCACTCAAATAGTAGCTCAACCAAGGGTACACCAATCACGAATTCAAGGCTTCATGAGACAGCCCAGAAGCATGACAATAACACTAACACAAGTCTACGAAAATCATGCCGAACAAGGAAACCAACGGCCTACACATATCTTGGACGTTGATGAACCCAAGCTAGCCGAACCTCCAATCCCCAGGTACACCAATATACTGCCTAAAAGTAGCAAACAAACCACCAAAACACTGCTAGAAGATCCAAAAAGAGAAACAACACAAAAGAAAGTTTACCAACTAGTTCTTCATGAATCCGGCGGTAGGAAATCTAAAATAACATTCTACAAAGATCAACAACTCCTTAAGCATCTTAAGAATACTAAGAACAAACAAATAACAAGAAATTACAAACTAGAAACACGAAGAAGCTACAAAACTGTCGGAAACACAATTCAACGACGTGATCTACTCGAAGAATCCAACCCCCCGACACCAAAATCACTTGGACTTATGACTTCTAGCTCCAAAACCCAAAGAAAACCATGGAGAGGACTTGAGAGAGATTTTATAAGAAATATATTACTGGAAAATGAATTAGATGAGGGTTGATTAACTATCCTCGGTTAGAGATCAAACTAATTAGATGAGGGTTGATAACCTCAAATTTCCATCGTTATTCCATTTTTCTAACTTCAATCTCTTCGGTCAAGCTAGATGATGATACAAGCACGCAACATCTGCAATCGCTAAAACTCATTAACATGATGAGAATAAAAATTCACTCAATTCATCATTCAAGAATTACTTTTTATTTTGCCTACACCCATTAAACCATCATGGTTCCCACAACCCTAGCTCAAGAAATTAGCTACTATGTTTGACGAAACAATAACATAAGATTAATAAGAAGTCATAATGTAGAACATACAATAATATGAAATTATTTAACAAATCTCGAAAGCTAAAATAGAATCACAAGAACTTGATGTTTTCTCCAATACTAGTATGGAATAATGCTTTCCACATTTACAACAATTGACTCCTTAGGAATAGTCAAGAATTAAACGGTATCTAAATTCATAACTAGTTTTGTGTATGAAAAACGTCCTAAGAGGGGTACATGTAGCAGTAGAATAAATCTGTATTGTTCCTACTTGGACTGGGATTGGACTTTGCAGGTTTTGAGTCTGTCACCACTAGTCCACATCATGCCTTCTAAAGTGCCACTTGGCTTCAGTGTTGCACAGCTTGGAGCAATGGTTTGGCCTCTAAATCGTACAAGTCCTTGCACATATGTGTGACCACGCCTAAATTACACCTCATAATTGAAGTATAAAATGGTTGCTATCAAAGATTGATATCCAACAAGGTTGGGGTCGATCACATAGGGAATAGGGATTAAATAATGTGTTAATGATGATTAAATTAACCTATAGTCAATATTTCTGAAGGGGGGTTGCAAAATAAAAAGAAGAAAATAATGCTAATAAAGATTGAGTTATGCATCAAATTATTGAGACAAAACTTGAATTGTGTTCCCCATGATTTCATAACGTGGTAGACTTATTTTATTAGTGATCTATTTTGTATAATACTGATGATTAAGTTCACCTAACGTCTCTCGAATAGCATAGATAAATTTCACCTATATCCTATTGGACATTAGGTGTGTATATTTTTTCCTCCTCATAAGTCTTGGATTAACTATCCTCGATTAGAGCTCAAGTTAACTAGATGAGGGTTGGTGGCCTGAAATTACCACTATTATTCTCTTTTACTRACTTTAACCTCTTTGATCGAGCAATCAGAACATACAAGCAATTAAATATTAAAATGAGGAGAATAATAATCCAACCAATTCACCATTTAAGAATCACTATTTTATTTTCCCTACATACGTTAATCTATCTTGGTTCCCGCAACCCTAGCTTAAGAGATTTAGCCCCTCATGTTTATGTAAACTATAACATAATATGTAGAAGAAATCATAATGAAATACTTACTATAATATGAAATTTTTTAACAAAATCTCCAAAGCTAAATAGAATCACAAGAACATGATGAATTCTCCAACAAATGTACGACTAAGTTGCACTAAATTTCATAATGTTTTTAATCCAAATGCATAATATTTTACTCAATGACTAAACTTAGACGCCTAAAACTACCACGACCCGAGGCACACGACTTTGAACCATAGATGGCTCCAAGTTAATCCATGACACATACACAACATGATTATGAGTATTACTAAGCGGAAATAAAATATGAACACAACCTAAGCAGAAGTCTTCATATCATAAAGCATACATGTAGAGAACAAGTCAACAACGCTGAATCATCTATACATAGCTATCTAAAAAGCCTTTAATCATACGATGAACTGATAGGACAACACCCGCAACGAGCTTGCTAAGTCTGAAACTGATAGGCGTAAGAGAAAGAGACATGAACCAAAATTCCGTCTTAGGATCATGAGG
Source organism: Datura stramonium (assembly GCA_018107945.1). NCBI lineage: Eukaryota > Viridiplantae > Streptophyta > Magnoliopsida > Solanales > Solanaceae > Datura > Datura stramonium. The sequence continues at coordinate 15,921 of JACEIK010008649.1, read as the reverse complement.
ACTAGCCAAAACTAGGATGGTACTGGACCGAAGCAGGAGCGAGCTAATGACAAGGCTGAGACCAATCACCCAAACATATATCATGAGATAATATAGCATAGAAGTATGTGGCCACACTAGTAAAAGGGAGATTATAAGTGTAAGATTATAGAAAACATAAGCTTCGAATCATAAACTAGACTTCAAATCTCAAGGTTTTCAAAAATAATTCATAAAGATAAATAGAATTATTTTTCATAAGTAAAACCTTACAAGGATTAATTTGAGCCAAAAAATGATAAGTTGTAGGGTCGTAAGTCATGAAAATAATAGATATAGAAATCAAGGGTGTCACACACCGAGCAAAATACACCCTGGACGTAACACGGTACTTGAAGTCACGAGTGACCCCAAGTCAACCCCTGGTCTATCATACACTAGTATTCTGAGTAAACTTGCACAGCGGAAATTTGAAATAATACATAAAAGCATTAATGAAAAATTTAAAGATTGAACATAGAGATTTTAAATATCTGAAATCAAGTCCGGTCTAAAAGCCGTCTAACTGAGGAGTTGCTGGGACAAGCCCCAAGCTAAATCTAAGTCCAGCTGAAAACAATAAAGAAACTGAAATGAATACAATGTGCCCTCAGAATATGAGGACTCACACTTGATGTGCTATGGATTTACAACACCATTGATGCTCAAAACTAAGAAAATAACATGGACTTAGGTGTATTTATGTTGATATGAGGCACTTTTTCTTTGATTTCAGGATAAATGGGTGTTGGAGCGTAAATTTACAAAAAGAAACTAAAAGTGTGAAAAAAGGGCAAAAATGTAGCCCACAATACGATCCGTAGGATGGACCTACGAGTCATACTGATGGTCGTGATAAGAAGTAGCAGGCTAAAGCTGGAAGAATGAACCTACGAGTCTTGCCACGGATCATACCAAGCTTGTACGAGTCATGGTAAGGCAGTCGTGATGAACTCGAGAAGAACTTCACAAGAGGCTGATTCTCAGTACGAGAGGATACCACGACCCGTGAGAGCTTTCTACGAGTTGTACCATGCCAGTCGTGGTGAACTTTAGACAAATTGAAAATATTCAGAATCAAGCCACGTGAGCCTGATACGAGTCATAGGAAGAAGGTACGAATCGTACCTTGGCCCAACATGTAGCAAAAAATTAGCCAACAATCCAAACCACAAGATGATGCCATGAGCTGTAGGATGCTCCTACGAGTCGTAGGATGATCCATGATGAGGTCGGGACCAAATATGGAAAATCTCCCTGTTAGCCTAGGAAAAGGATTCTTATGCCTATATAAATACGTTTTATGTTTTATTTTTCATAAGTGACATTGAGAAGAATTAGTTTTAGTTTAAAAACATTGTTGTAGATAATTTTACATCTTTGAAAGAAAGAATTGAGTGGGTTCAACCTTGTGATCAAACTTTTCTTGAATTCATATTGTTCTTGGTACTTGTTTTTCAAAATTTTGCGGATTAATTAAAGGAAGTGTTTTTCTCAATCATATTTGTAAGTATTATTTTTATGTCTTTAATCATGAACACATTTCACAACCTTGCAACTATGAGAGGCTAAAACCTCCATATCTAGGGTTGTGGGAACCGTGGTGGATTCACAAGCTAGGGTTGCACAAAGTGAGTCTAAAACCAATACTAATTATTTATATTTATTCTCTTCATGCTTTAATGATTCAATGTGAGTCTAAAACCAATACTAATTACTTATATTTATTCACTTCATGCTTTAATGATTCTTAGCGGTGTACAACGTTAGGAAGTGCCTAAATTCTTAACTTTCTTTTGTCGAAGAGGTAGAGATTAGAAAAGGAGAATTATAACGGAGCTTTGATCTTGATGATCATTATATTAACTTGAGTTGTGGTCGCAGGATAGTTATATCTAGAACTTAGTGATAACGGTTAGTTTGGAAATGCTCGTGAGACTTGGTCGAGTAATTTAGTATAGTCATTCAATAGGGATTGGTCGATCGTTTGAATGAACCTAAGTTATCAGTTCTATGAGTAAGTATTGCTGAAGATCACGAGTGTATACCTAAAGGTATTATGAATCTATGGGGAACACAAACCCTAGTTACCCTTTAATTGTTGATTCACAACCATAAGCTTAAAAACTGCTTTGTTTTTACTATTGATTATTATTAGAATCCCCCCAATTGTGAAGTAATTACCATACAAGTTCACTTACCGACTGTAATCTAGATCTTCCATATTCCCTGTGGGATCGACCCCAAACTCTAAGTTTGGTTCTTTATTGATAACGTCTGCATCATAATTCATTTAGAAGTATGGTTTGAGCATTATCAAAAAGTGGCGTCGTTGCCGAGGAATACGGCTTAGACTAGGTTATTAGCTTGTATTTGAGTTGTTTGTAGTTACTCTACTTTTTACATTTTTTTCTTTTTTTCTTTGTTATTCTTTTGTGACTTCCTTAGGTTTTCATCGAGGGATAAATCCTCCACTCAAACACTCTAGATGGAACATGATTAGCTACCAACCTTAGTGGATGGAATTGTGACTAATGATACATTGGAAGCCATTGATAATGAATTATGGAGACAACGGGAGCCCAGAATACACAGAGACGGTTAATGCTTTAAATAGGATAGGGTCATATAGCTTCAGCCCAAAGAAGTTAGACCTGGATCTAAGAACCGTTCAACACATCCGTCCAAGCCATCTGTGGAGGTACCACCAATCCTTGAGCTGGAAGCACTACCTCCACATCTCAAGTATGCATTCTTTGGTGAAAAAACACTTTTCCGATTATACTTGCAGCAAACCTATCAGATGAGAAGGTGGAAGTTGTGGTCAATATATCAAAAAAGATTAAAAAAAGGGAGTTTAGCCCAAGTGACTAGGTATTATTGTTTAACTCATGAATCCAACTACATCTTGGGAAGTTGAAATCTAGATGGATGAGACCTTGCAGAGTAGTGCAAGTTTCTCCATATGGTGCAGAGGAACTTGAGAACAAAGAGGGAAAAAGATTCAATGTAAATGGGCAAAGAATAAAAGTGTATCTAGGAGATGAAGATGAATTGAAAAGAGTGGAGGAAGTATAACTTGATGATGCCTGAGAAGTTACAAAAGTCACGTCATGTCACGATGTTAAATCAGGCGGTGCATGGGAGGAAACCCATGGAAGGCGAAGTCTAAGTAGCCACAGGTATGATCTCTTCCCTACAGGCTTATAGCTTATGCTTCAGGGATGAAGATCACTTTTTCAAAAGGGGGAGGGGCAGTACTTGTATTTTTGGGAATTTTGTTTATCTGAGGGTTTTTCTTGCAATGCTTATTTTCCCTCAAGCATGCTATCTAGTAGAACTGGCATGTGTTAGCATTTATTTTTGTGATCTTTGTTTGATTATAAAGTAACTTAGGAATACTCACCCAATAAAAATCCACTAGTTTTGTTTTTCTTTGAAAAATTGATCCTGTTCAAACATTTTGCTATGTATTTGTGACACATGCATGATTTCTATGGATCTTTTTATGTCATTTGGTTATTAATAATAGTTATTCTTGTTAATCCATGTATGAACCTGACAGGTGAAGTAAAAATAGTTCATGTACCATGTGTTAGTGAGGTTTTAGTATTCATTCCAATATGATGTTGAGGATCTAGAACTTGCTTGGTTGGTCTCTGCATAGGTTGAGGACGGTTGGTTAGGATATGACCATAGGCCATTATTGTTTTAGCTCACTTTTAGCCTATATTTCCCTACCAAATTTTCATGAATCCCTCGATCCCAAGTTTGATCCTTAATAGAACATACTTCTTTGATTCACCTGTTAACCGTACCCATTTGCTTATAATGAACCTGTTTTGGCCCTGTTCCTTCCTTGGATATTGTGAACCTCAACATAAGCAAAATGCTTAAGTTGAGGGTGACTAGAGTAGGGATGCATAAATGGTGGGAGCGGGAGAAAGGAAAAGAAAAGAAAAGAGAAAATATGGTGAAAATGAGGTGTGGTGAGGTGAAAAAGTAAAAGAGTTGAAAATCATGAGAATATTGAAAAAGAAAAACTCAAAAGAGCTTGAAGTTATTTGAAAAATGCGAAAAATCACCTAACCCATGCAAGTATTCTTAAAATGGGGTAAAAAGGGAAGAAAGGAAAATGAAACAGTGGAGGGTGAAATAGGTAAATGGTGTAGCCAATATATGTAGTGCCAAGGAAGGGATAGTCACTCATAAAATCTCTCCTTTATCATGTCCATCCCTAAGCCTACATTACAAGCCATATCAAGTACTATAGTGATCCTAACTTGACCATCTGACAAACTAAAACAGAGAAAATAAGGGCAAGCCTATGGTATCTAATGCATAATACTTGCAAACTTCTTGGTGAGAGTGAGTGCTTCACTTGCCTAGTACCATGTTGTGTTTGATACTTCATATCTGAGTGGGCACTTCACTTATGTGAGGGTACATGGGTTATGTTTGCATTTACCATTGGTATTTGTGAAAAACATTGGTGATGACTTGATATCCTGTTGATAGTTAGATGACATGTCTTGATCCCTGTATAAGATGTTTCGATGTTTCTTGTAATGCATTAGCTAATGATGTTCTATTAGGAAGGGTCAACAGATTGGGGTCAATGATTGTATATAGAGAGTGCAAAAATTTATTTGAGTATTGGTTGTAGTATCATAAGTGTATTTTCTAGTTGAGCTTCGTGTTTAGTTTTCTTTTGCTTGAGCACATGAAAAAGTCTTAAGTTGAGGGTGTTGATGTGTTGTAGATTTACAGCACTATTGATGCTCAAAACTAAGAAAATAGCATGGACTTAGGAGTATTTATGTGGATATGAGGCACTTTTCCTCTGATTTTCAAGAAAAAATGGGTGTCTGAGCGTAAATTTGTAAAAAGAAAGCTAAAAGTGTGCAAAAAAAGGGCAAAATGAAGTCCACGGTATGATCCATAAGATGGACCAACGAGTCGTACCGATGACCATGATAAGAAGTAGAAGGCCGAAGCAGGAAGAATGAGCCTACGAGTCTTTCCACGGATCTTACCAAGCTTGTACGAAGCCATGGTGTAAGGCAAGAGGATGAACTCTAGAAGAATTACACAAGAGGCTGATTCTCAGTAAGAGTGATACCACGACCTGTGAGAGCTGGTAATGAAGTTGTGCCAATACCAGTCGGTGAACTTCAGACAAATTGCAAAGATCTGTGAATCAAGCACGGAGCCTGCACGAAGTCGTAGAAAGGAGGTACGAATCGTACCTTGGCCTGACACGTAGTCAAAAATCTTCTAACAATCAAAATCACGAGATGTTGCCACGGACTGTAGGATGCTCCTATGAGTCGTAGGATGATCTGTGACGAGGTCGCCACCAGATATGGAAAATCGCCCTATTTAGCCTAGGAAAAGGATTGTTGTGTCTATATAAATATGTTTTATGTTCTATATATTAATTTTATGCATTAATAATTATTTAAATAACTAATTTAATATAATTTAAAAATTCAAATTTTAAATCTTTGAAAGAAAGAATTGAGTTGGTTCAACCTTGTGATCAACCTTTTCTTGAATTCATATTGTTCTTGCTACTTGTTCATCAAGATTTTGTGTATTAATTAAACAAAGCGTTTTTCTCAATCGTATTTGTAAGTACTATTTTTATATCTTTAATCATGAACACACTTCACAACCTTACAACTAAAACCTCCATAGCTAGGGTTGTGGGAACCATGGTGGATTACAAGCTAGGGTTGCACAAAGTGAGTCTAAAACCAATAGTACTACTTATATTGTATTCTCTTCAAGCTTTAATTTTTCTTAGCTGTAAACGTTAGAAGTTCCCGAATTCTTTATTTTCTTGTTCGAAGAGGTAGAGAGATTAACTTCAGTTGTTGTCGCAGGATAGTTATATTTTGGACATATTGATAAGGTTAATTTGCAATCGCTCATAAGACTTGGTCGAGTAATTGAGTATAGTCATTCAATAGAGATTGATCGATCATTTGAATGAATCTAGTTACTGCCCTATAAGTACTGTGAAGATCAAGAGAGTATACCTAAAGTTGTTATGAATCCATGGGGAATAGAAAAACCTAGTTATCTTTAATTATTGATTTTAATTTTTTTATTTTTGCACACTTGTCTTTATTTAGTTTTTATATTTGTAAAACCTAGTTATCTTTTAATTATTGATTCACAACCATAAATTGACAACTTCTTTGTTTTTACTATTGATTATTATTAAAATCCCCCCAATTTTGAAGTACTACCATACAAGTTCACTTATCGGCTGTAATCTAGATCTTCCATATTCCCTGCGGGATCGACCCCAACCTATAAGTTGGGTTCTTTATTGAAAACATCCTCTTCATACTTTAGTTAGAAGTGTGGTTTGAGCGTTATCCTGCTGATAGAGACACCCGAACGTAAACGACTAATGGTGTTGGGTCTGAGAACCTGCAGCTATATCATGAAATAATACAGCATAAAGTATGTGTCAGTACTTTGAATGTACTGAGTAAGTGAGAGAAACATAAATAACATGAAAATACTAGTAAGTGAACTGAAATGACATGAAATGACCAACTGAAAATACTGGAAACTGATACAACTGAAATATAACTGATATGGTCAAAAATGTCCTTGGTGGATGGTCATAAGCATGCCATAAGTCTGAAATACCGAGTCTGAGATACTCTAATGAACTGATATGAAATGAAGTTGACTGAGAAATATGAGAATGAGCTAAATTTACTAGTGGAGAGTCTGTAACCGACATAAAACCACGTGAGCTAAACATGGAGTCCCATGTATACACCCTACCAGTAGGACCCAATATACCTTGCCAGGGTATAAAGGCATGAACTGGGTGATCACAAAAGTCTGGGGCCATTCAGGCAAAAAATTTGTAACTGTAACCTACGCTGGAAACGTAGTTCTGGGAACCTGGGTGCTCTAGAACCCCGGTCCGCTCGGTGCTACGTTCTCCTCCCACCGGAAAACCTATACTGAACTACTAGGCTGATAACTCGAAATTGGGGTCAAAGACTAGTCAGGGACGTATAACTGCAAGTACCCTGAGAGTCTTATTGGACTAGATTCTGAAATTGGGTTCTAGACTGGTCAGAGATACTTATCTAGAAGCGTCATAACCGTCTAAGAACAAACTGAAATCTTAACTGGGGTCCTAGGGTAAGTCAGAGCTATATATCTGAAATTTCATGACTGCCTAGTGGACCAATAACTGAATTCTAATTCTGACTAATTCGATATCTAGGAGGTACTACTAGCACCTAGAGAAATTTTATAGTCAAACTAAACAACAGACATTTCTGACTAACTCTGAATATTCTAGTACTTTAACTGAAACTGAACTAACAATTCTGTGAAATACAAAGTATATAAACTTTCTGATTGAATCTAAATAACATACATGTAACTGAGTTTTTAACACAACCAATCACTATAGAAGCCCCTAACTCTGAAGGATGCAAACAATTTTGAAGAATTCAAAGCTTAAATAGTATTCTAATTTCTGACTTTTCAAAAGATAGGGATGAATTTCTAATTTGATGGAACAAGCATCATTTTAGTTACAAACTGGTGGAAAATATATACAATTAACATAGGGTAGTATTCCACATAAGTTAATCAAAGAACGATAACAATATCTTCAAATTTGAAATCTCAGGGCTATGACTGAAAGTGGACAGAGAGAGAGTTTTGGGGGACGCAAGGGGAGAAAAATCTACTTGATAAATTCCCACATACTTGTAGAAGAAACCCTGGTGTGAATCCCTGAGAAGAACTGAGAAAAAATTAAACCCTTGCTCCTGCTCTGTGCATTTAGAGAAGTTCTTACATTTTGTTCTTGAGGGAGTTTAGAGGAATGAATTGAAAGGGTCGCTCTAACCCCTTTAATTCCCTCCTGTACGAACCCAAAAAGATGGGGTTTCAAGACTAAAGAGCCAGGAAAGTACTAAAATACCCCTAGTAGAAGAACTGAAAAGTGCCCGATGCCGAACAACGGGCCTCAGAATGGGTGGTTGATTCAAACAACCGTCTGTCAGAAGCCCTCGTTGTATCGGATCTCTGAGGCTGGACTTAATGGACTGAGACCACGGGAGGTTACAATGACTTGTTGGAAGTACAAACGGGTCGTTGGTACCTCTCATTGAAATGGGTGGGGAAACTGGGCCTCCAGACAATGGAAGATACAATGGCCCATTGGACGATTCAACGGTCCGTTCTGTCCTCCCATTTTGGCCACTACTTCTAATAATGAATGCAAACAACGACTCGTTGGAAGCTTCCACGGGCCGTCTGTTCCACCCGTAGATTCTCGAAAGGAGGGGTCGGCTGAGCATTAACGGCTCATACAACGGTCCATTGGTGTTAACCACGGCACGTTGTGTGAGTCGTCTGAGGCAAACTTTTCTTGTTTTCGTTTTGCATTTTCTTAAAGTTTCTAATTTCAATCTAGAAAAGTTTCGAGGTGTTACAATATCTCCCCCTTGGAATTATTCGTCCTCGAATGAAGGCTAAAACTAGGGAAGGAGCTGATATTCCCAAACTGAGACTATGAACTGAGTTCTAGAGGAGTAACTGACTCAAAACTGATTTAACTGCACTAATAGAGTTGGTGCATCTAGAATATACACTGAGAATCTAAATAGAGCTTATGAGTATGGAAATGAATAGAATACTGAGAAAGATTTAGTACCTGGTACAGGATTTGAACTAGGAGAGAACAAGTGAGGGTATCTGGCCATCATGTTTGCTTCTGCTTCCCATGTGGCTCCCTCAACTAGCTAATTCCTCCACAAGACTTTTACCGAAGCGATTTCTTTGTTTCTCAGCTTACGAACCTAACGGTCAAAGATCTGAATTGGAACTTCTTCGTAAGAAAGACTATCCTTTATCTCCACGTTGTCCAATGACACCACAGATGTTGGATCACCAATGCACTTTTTCAGTAGTGACACATGGAAGATTGGGTGCATGGCTGCTAACTCTGAAGGTAACTCCAACTTGTAGGCTACCTTACTAATCCGCCTCAGAATCCTATAGGGTCCCACATATCTTGGACTAAGCTTTCCCTTTTCCCGAATCTCATCACCCCTTCCATGGGCGAAATTTTCAAGTATACCCAGTCATTAATGCAAACTCCAACTCTCTTCTCCGCACATCGACATAAGATTTTTGATGGCTCTGAGCTAGTTTCAACCTCTCTACAATGAGCTGAACTTTTTGCATTGCCTCGTGAACTTAGTTTGTCCCTATTAAAGTAGCTTCACCAACCTCAAACCACCCTATGGGAGATCTGCACCTCCTACCATATAATGCCTCAAATGGGGCCATTTGAATGCTAGAGTTGTAAGTTGTTGTTGTATGAGAACTCGATCAGAGGCAAGTGGTCATCCCAACTGTCCTTGAAATCGATCACACAAGCCCTAAAAATATCTTCTAGGGTCTGAATGGTCCACTCGGCTTGACCATCGGTCTGCGGGTGAAAAGCCACGCTGAGCTTGACCTGAGTGCCTAATCCAATCTGAAAGGACTTCAAAAAATGTGAGGTTAATTGGGTACCTCTATCTAAGATAATTGATAATGGCACCGCATGAAGTCTAACCAGTTCCTAGATATAAATCCTAGCATAGTCCTCAGCTGAACCTATGTGTTTAACTGGGAGGAAATGTGTTGACTTAGTCATCCAGTCCATTACTACCCAGATAGATTCATGTTGCTGACTAGTCCGAGGTAGACCCATAATCAGTCCATGTTTATTTCTTCCCACTTCCATGTGGGTATACTGATAACCTGAGTAATACCTCCCAGTCTCTGGTGTTCCACCTTTACTTGCTGGCAGTTCGGGCACTTAGCTACACATTCAGTAATATCTCTTTTTGTGTCGTTCCACCAGTAAATATCTCGTGAATAACGATACATCTTAGTAGCACCAGGGTGAATGGAATATCTAGAACTATGCGCTTTAGCCAATATCTGCTGTATCAACTCACCGACATCTGGTACACATAATCTACCCTGGTAATGGAGCATACCATCTCCCCTTTTGGAGAAAGCTTCTATTTCTTTTTTGAGAACTGCTTCCTTTATCTTAAGTAAGATGGGATCTTCATCCTGTCTGGACTTAACCTCCACAACTAAAGAGGAATCTGACCCGCTCTGCATTAGTACACCACCCTCAATCGAATTCACCAACTGTACTCCCAATTGGGCTAGCCTGTGAATATCTTTAGCGATCTCCTTTTTTCCTTCTTCTACATGAGCCACGCTACCCATAGATACTCTGCTTAGGGCATCAGCCACCACATTGGCTTTGCCCGGGTGATATAGCACACTCTGTCATAGTCTTTCAGTAGTTCCAACCACTTTCTCTGAATAAGATTTAGGTCCTTCTGACGGAACACATACTGAAGACTCATGTGATCCATAAATACATCTACGTGAGCTCCATATAAGTAATGCCTCCATATTTTTAGCGCAAACACCATCGCTGCTAACTCCAAGTCATGAGTTGGATAATTCTTCTCATGGACTTTGATATGTCTGGAGGCGTATGCTATAGCTTTGCCCCATTGCTTAAGAATGCAATCGAGTCCAACCTTGGAAGCATCATAATAAACAACTAACACATCTGTTCTTTCTGGCAAGGTCAGAACTGGAGCAGTAGTGAGTCGAGTCTTCAACTCCTGGAAACTCTTTTCAGACTCACCTAACAACTGAAATTTCACCTTCTTATGAGTTAACTTAGTTAGAGGAGATGCTATAGAAGAGAAGCCTTTCACAAACCATCGGTAATAACCAGCTAAGCCTAGGAAACTCCTAATTTCAGTAGGAAAGGTAGGTATGGGCCAATCCTTCACTGCTGCTATTATATGAGGATCTACCTATATTCCTTCACCTGAGACCACGTGACCCAAGAAAGTCACAGACTTCAACCAAAATTTTCGCTTACTTAATTTGGCAAACAACTGGCGATCTCTGAGTGTTTGAAGAACTATCCTCAGGTGATCTACATGCTCTTCCTCATTTATGGAGTATACCAGAATGTCGTCTATATATACAATGACGAACATATCCTGATACTTCTTGAAGACTCTGTTCATCAGGTCCATAAAGGTTGCACGGGCGTTTTTGAGTCCAAAGGACATCACCGCGAACTAGTGGTGACCATATTGAGTTTTGAATGCTATTTTCGGTATGTCACACTCTCTGACCCTTAACTGATGGTATCATGACCTGAGATCGATCTTGGTCGAACAGGTCATCAATTCTAGGTAGGGGATATCTATTCTTGACTGTGACTTTGTTCAGCTGATGGTAATCTATGAACATTCTAAGGGTATTGTCTTTCTTTTGCACGAATAGAACTAGAGCACCCCAGGAAGAGATGTTGGGTCTGATAAAACCCTTGTCAAGAAGATCTTTTAGCTGCTCCTTCAACTCTTTAAGCTCAGTTGAAGCCATTTTGTAAGGAGGGATGGAGATGGGATGACTATCTAGGAGGAGGTCTATTCCAAAGTCTATTTCCCGTTCAGGGGGAACTCCGAGAAGATCCTCAAGAAATACATCTGGGAATTCGTTGACCACTGGAACTGACTATATTGTTTGGGTCTTAGAGTTAGAATCCTTTACCCGAACTAGATGATAAATACAACCCTTGGAAAAGAGTTTCCAGGCCTTTCGGTAGGAAATAAACCTACCCTTAGGCATTGAATTGCTGCCGGTCCATTCTAACACTGGTTCATTTGGAAACTGGAACTTGACAACTCTAGTTCTGCAATCAACTAAGGAATAGAAGGAGTATAACCAATTCATGCTGAGAATAAGGTTGAAGTCAATCATATCTAGCTGTATGAGATCAGCTAGAATGACTTTATTTAGGACTGAGACTGGGTAGTTTCTATACACTTGGCTGGCTCTAACTGACTCGCCAATCGGGGTGGACACTGAGAATAGTTCTGAGAGGATTTCTGGACTGACATCGGACTGAACTTCTATGTAGGGAGTTACGAATGAAATAGTGGCTCCTGGATCTAGGAGGGCATACACGTCAATATGAAAGAGACGTAACGTACTTGTAACTACGTCAAGTGAGCTCTCCTTTTCTTGACGGGAAGATAGAGCACAGAAACGATTTTGGAGCTGACCACCATCCATACCTGATGGGTTGGCCTGATGAGATGGTCGGCCTGTTGGAGCTGCTAAGGTAGTGGATTGTGACCTTCCCTGTCCAGCTAACAAACATTCTTTAATTCGATGCCTGAGCTGTCCACAACCGAACCAACCCTCTCGGCCTTGTAGACACTCTCCAGGATGATTCTTGCCGCACTTAGGGTAAACTAGGTACCTGTTCCCAACACTGAACCTCTGAGGCTGAGAGCCAGATGCTCCACTCCTCCGGTCTTGACGGGACCGAAAGGTCGGGGCACTGGCTGAACTAGGTGATGGGGCCCTCTGCTGCTGCAGTTGCTGCTTCTGTGGGCGGCTACCACCACCAGACCTCTGATAGCCATAATCTGACTGGCCAGTCCTTTCCCGTTTGTTCATACTCTCCATATCCCTCATCTTTTCAGCCTCAATCTGTCGGGCATAGACAATCAAGCTAGAAAGGTCGATATCCTTAATCAGCATCACTCTCCTGCATTCCTTGAGAACTAGATTTGACACTCCATTTATAAACTTCAACATGCGAGCTCTTGGTTCGATACCATCTATGGATCATACTTAGACAGCCTAGTAAACTCCAGAGCATACTCCTCCATAATTTTGTTGCCCTATCTCAAGTTCATGAACTCCTCCATCTTTGCCTCCCTCA
>JACEIK010008646.1:0-60576 GCA_018107945.1 Datura stramonium | reverse complement strand
ATATAGAATCACATGAAAATGTATAAAATAACTTAGATAAACAAGACTAATTTAAGTCATAAAGCGTATCACGGGCATGCTATTTTTGCCCGTGATCAGACAACGTAGGAAAAGCTCGTGTGAAACATTGCAATATACGAGGAGCTTAGAAAAGCTTAGCAGCATTATAAACAGTTTAGAAACTTCCAAGAATAAATCCTTTAAAACTTGAAAAAGTTAATCCAACTCTTAGAAGAAATAATAAAAGACAATTGTTTAAAAAGTACGACGAAGAACTTCTTCTTAACTTGAGTCACTATCTCAAAATATTCGATTCTAATCATTTCTTAAGAATTTAACACTTTACTAGCCTTTCATTAGCTTAACACAACTGAACATATCCAACTTTATTTATAACTTTTTTTGCTAAATGTCATTAGAACAGGGTAAATTTTGCTGGCCATTTGCCTAACTCGTTAAAAATCGGAACACTTATCATCTAAGTTAACAACCTTTAGATTGACTTTTCGTATTCATCATAAATTCTTTTCCAAACAGGATTCGTGATTTCCTACTTAATTATTTACTCTCTTGTCCACTATTCCAGCAATTCTTATATGTACTTAGTTTTTTTACCTAATTGCCAACCTTATCTATTAAACATTGTCTTGTTCAGATTTTAACGTCGCTCAAAGGTTCTTTAAATCAACTACGGACAGAGGGCATGTAACTCACATATTACCTTAAAAGGTCTAACATTTACTTTTATCTCTCCATTTCTACTAGAGCCTCAACTTTTACTTTTAGGTTAATTTCCTTATACATCTACAACTTTCAAAGAACATGTGACGTGTCTACTTAAAGCCTTAAGAAATTCTTAGGAGGTCTAGATAACTCAAGAGCTCTAATAAACATATAGAGACTTTGTAAAGGCAATCCTTGCCGCTTTAGTGCGTAATTTGAACGTAGGAATAAACGTATATATTATGATTTTCGTATAAGTTGTTAACATAAAGATATTGTGCATAACCTGCCAATAAAGATGGTTCCATATAAATATCAATAGTTTACCTATTTGGGTTCTATTTTTCCAAGTTTAACGTATGGGTTAATTAAGAAACGCATTAATTAATTCGCTTAGCTTAAGGGAGAGGGATTGGAGAATCATATCATGACCCTAAGTACCTTAAAACATGAATATAATCAGTGATGCTTGGCATGGAAATTCCATTTCGTTACCTTCGGTAGCCCTTATTGAGTTAAAATCGATTTCAATTATTAGGTTTGTCGCGCGTCGTCGTCTTGCCATGTTTACCAATTTTCTTAGAAAACCATAATACTTGACTCGACACGAATACATAACATAATGTAAAGGACCAGCTCACGGTGCCCCTGCAGTAGGGCTTTAGACTCGAATTTACAACTTCAGTAATCGAAGGTAATTGTCCTCTCCGCTTTACATTCATGCGTTCCAACTCTTTAGAAAATACAAAACTTAATATCAAGTAATTCTAATAACTAGGAAGAGCAGTAATATGATACTACGAAGCTCAAGTACGGTGCCAAATTAATCCTCGGCATGAATTCGTGCTTTAAAATCAAGAGACAAAGAACGCCTTACATACCTTTCTCCGATGAACTTTTCTCTAGCTGATTTCCTATTTCAATGATTACCCTTAAACCTCCTTAATCCGGTGGTTTTATAGGAAAACTACAAGCAATCTATAGCACGAGAATGCAGCCAAATAACTAACCAAAGGCTGATCCATCAATGCCCAACAACAACACACGGAGACATCAACAACATTTATCCATTTTCTCAACTAGTTTTCACTAACCTTTTAGGGAGAACAAGAGAAAATCTTACATCTTGCAATTTTGCTCTAATTTTCCCCCTCAATATGAAGTATAATTCCAAGAAAAATAAACAGCCAAAAATCCTAAGGAAAACGATAAAAACTCGGCTCACAAAAGCAGAGTCCATCGGCTTCACTTAGTTGCCAATTTCCAGGCCCTCGCTTTACAATTTGGGAGATTTAAAAGGGGGGAAATCCTTACCTTTTTTTTAGTGTTTGTTCTTGGTTAGAAACAGAAGTAATTGTCCTCAACTTATTGTCCAAAAATGCAGCAACCTGTTGTCCAAACACCCAGCAAAAACGGTTCACCAACACACCTCCAACTTCTAGTCTTTTAATCAAAAATTCAAGCAAGGTTAGTAGTAGAATTCTTACCTTTTATACTTGTGTTTAATACTTTAGAGGGAACATATATGTATCTTATAACAGATTCAAAAACGCAGAAAATCCACCAAATAAACACTGCCCAAGTGCAGCCAAAGTAACCACCAACACACCACCTTCACCTTATGATAGCTCCCCTTCACTTAGCTTTACTTTTAATGGAGTTTAGATTGGTGTTCTCCTTAGTTGTTTGCTAGAAATTTGAGAGAATTTAAGAGGATAAGAAAGAACATCAGTGCAGGAAACGTTGAAAATACTAGATTTCATAACACACAACTTAAAAATATAAAGGTTTTAGGCGGTGGTCATTTTTGGGGCGGTGGCCACCTCAGAACGGTTTCACGGTTAGCGTCAGTAACTTTTACTTAGAACTCCAGATTGATGAAGTTTGATGTTATGAAAACTAAAGTCAAAGACCTTTAATTTGATAGGCCGTGGGGCCTCAAGTTTATTATATAATGAGATATATAGTCGTTTAAGTTGCCATAAACTTCACATACTCTTTGTTTACACGTTCGTACATTTCCCTTGTCATCTACGATCCAATATACAACCCTGTTCCCTTAAAATAGCATACAAACATCAAATAATTACCAAATTTTTCGGGGTGTAATAGGGATGAACTAAAGATAACTGTTGAGTAAGTCCAACTCCATCTGTACCTTTCAACTCTTCTCATTACCGGTAGGGGAGACAACATGGGGAATTCTGAGTTTCCCTTTCTTTACAAACTACATGACTCCCTTCATGGGCGATACCTTTAGAAATACCCAAATCGTCTGCAGACTCGACTCTCTCCTTCTCACATCGGCATATGACTTGACAACTCGGCGATTTTCATCTGTCCTTATCAACTAAACCTTCACCATAGCCTCATGAGCGGGAGTGGGTCCTGCCAGGCGCCTCACCAACCTCAAACCATCACTGATGGAAGGTCTCATCTCAGCCCATAAGAGCCTCGAACGGTGCCATTTGGATCTTGGGTGCATAGTTGTGTGTAAGCAAACTCGATCAAGGGAAAGTGATCATCGCAACTACCCTTAAAGTCCATCACACAAGCTCTCAACATGTCCTCGAGAGTTTGAATTGTCCACTCTGCCTAACTATTCGTTTGTGGATGAAATGTTGTCTTGAGTTTAACCGGAGTCCCAAGCCCTTTTGGAAAGACCGCCAAAGCTGAGGTTGTTTGAATACCTCGGTCTAAGATAATAGACAAGGGCACTCCATGTATTGTACCAACTCTTGGATATAAAGTTTGGCATAATCATCCATTGAATCTGCATGTGGTTTTTGGCCAGGTAGAAAATGTGTGGCACCAGTCAACCTATGTACCCTCACCCAAATAGAATGTAGTGTCGGCATGTACGAGGTAAGCCATTAATGAAATCCATGTTAATCTCTTTCCGCTTCCAAATGGGAATGCTAATATCCAAGTATGCCCCAGGCCTTTGATGCTCGACTTTCACTGGCGCCCAGTTAGGGCATGCGGCTCTGAGCTCTGCAATGTTCTTTTCATCTTGGATTTCCCACCCGATATATTTCATAAATCATGATAAATCTTGGTGGCACCGGATGGATAGAATACCGGGATCCATGGGCCTCCGCATCTGATGTCAGGTCCCTCAAACTATCAACATCGGAACACATAGACATTCACAGTACCGCAACAGCCCATCTCCCCCTTGGGAGAAAACCTCCACTTTCGACTTTGGGTTTCTTGAGCTTTTACCAATCGGATCATCATCTTTCTAGATTTCACATCGTCACCAAGGATGATTACGACTAGTCTTGCCTGTAATGCCGCTATCAGGTGGAATTCAGCCAATCTAACTCCCAATCTTGCAAGTCGATGGACATATCTTACTAGTTCCTTCTATCCCTCATCCACGTGGGATACAATCTCCCATGAAACTGACCTAGTAAGTGTGTTCGCTACCGCTAACACCCACAGATGGTAAAGGACACTCATCGTAGTTCTTTAGTAGCTCCAACCACCTCCTTTGCGAAAGGGTGAGATCTTTTACGCGTGAACACATATAGCAAGCTCTTGTGATCAGTAAATACATCAAATGGACCCAGCTCAAGTAATCGCCATATCAATTCAAACACCATCGCGACCAACTCGAGATCATGGGTCGGATAATTCTTTTCATGGACTTTCAACTATCTTGAGGCATATGCTACCACCTTCCCATGAAGCATCAACACACACCCAAGTCAGGATTCTCGAAGCATCACAATACACCACAAAAACATCGGTACCCTGGGGTAGGGTCAACACGGAGTGGCGAAGTGAGTCGAGTCTTCAACTCTTGAAAGCTTTTCTCCTGACCTCAGGCCATAGGAACTTTACCTTCTTACGAGTCAACTTGTGGTCAAGGGGCGCCAATAGATGAAAAGCCCTTAATAAATCTCCAACGAGTAACTAGCTAAGCCCAAAAAGCTCGATATCGATGGGTTCACCGATCACAGGCCAATTCTTCACCACCTCAATTTTACGAGAATCTACCTTTATGCCCTGCACCATTATATGGCCCCAAAATTATACAAAAGTCCAGCAAAACTCACATTTGTTGAACTTTGCACCTGGCGACGATCCTTAAGGTCTGAAGCACTACTCTCCAGTGGCGACATGCTCCTCCTCTCTCCAAGAGTATATAAGGATGTCATCAATGAACACAATCACGAACATGTCCAAATATGCTTTGAACACCCTGTTCATTGATCCTAAAGATCACAGGGGCATTGGTTGAGTCAAAAAGACATAAAAACAAGTCATAGTGACCATGCGAGTCTTGAAAGAGGTTTCGTGATGTCGCTCTCGAGCAGTGAAATTTGGTGATACCAGGATGCGAGATCAATTTTGAGATGCACTTAACACCCTGAAGCTGGCCAAAGAAATCATCGATCTTGGGTAGGGATACATGTTCTTAATGGTGACCTTGTTCAGCTGCTGATAGTTAATGCACATGAAGAAAACCATCCTTGCTTTTTCGGACAAATAACACATGGAGACTTACTCGACCCTAATAAAGCCCTTATCTAATAGGTCTTCCAACACTTTTAGCTCGGTTGGAGCCATTACGCCAGGTTGAACGGATATAGGATGTGTGTCGGGAAGAAGATCTCGAGTAAACTCAGCTCGGGGAGAGGACACTAGAAAATCAGCGGAAAGACTTACCGGATACTCCGCATTACCTACAGGCCCGGCTAGATAGTCGGGGTTTGGACTTTACATCCTCAACCTAACTAGATGGTACATGCAACCTTGAAATCATCTTCTTTGGCCTTAAGGTAGGAAGTGAATTGACCTACAGGCACAGCGAAACTACCCTTCCATTCTAAGGCGCTCACCAAGAAATATGAACTCTACTACCTGGGTTCTACGTTGTGAAGCTGCACATGCAAATAACCAATCCATGCGAGAATAACATCGAAATCGGTCATGGATAACTCCATCTTCTGGCAGAGGTGACCATATGAAGGAATGAGATTGGGAAATCTCTATACACCCATCTAGTATACTTGAGTCAACTCTGAGGGTGAAGCGAGAAGGGTTCGACAAGACATTGACACAGGCTCACGAAGCTCGGCCACATAAGGGACGATCCACAAAAAATAGGGTAGCCCCCGGATCTAGCAAAGCATATACATCAATATGGAAAACTCGCAACATACCAGTGAAGCACGTATCAGGAGACCTCACATACGATGTGAAGCTAAAGTATATAATCTTTGTTTTGGGCCAGCCTTGTTGTGCTAGTATATGCCCTCAATGTCTTTGAGCATGGGGGAGGGGCTGGCTGAACTAGAAGCCAGGCCTCAACCCCCAACACGATCCTACCTCACAACTACGATCTCTCGGCTTATGTTTCAGGCTACCCACACCAAAACAAGCACCTGATCTGCCAAGCTTGGCCTATGTGCCCTCGGCCAAATACTGCGACAAGGCGGGATACTAGAATGCGATTGGCTGCTTTGACCCCTCGAGCATGATGTTCGCCCTCTCTAATCCGTCTAGGCCTAGATGGCACACTCCAAATCTTGAGAGAATCTTAGGGCTGATGGTCTCACAGTGAATGCGCTACGGTGACACCAGGACACTCTATTGAGAGAACTTGCTGATCCTCGGTCTGACCCTCTTGGCCTCCCTCTCTCTCGAATGTCACGCCTCCATACGCGTGCGTACAACACTATACGAGGAAGTCCATATCTGGTGAAGCATAGCATTGGCACTCCTTGTCCAAATACCATGCTATACCATGTCTGGCCTTTGCTCACCCACGCCCTGCAATTGACCACTAACTTTCAGGGGAATATTTCGATAGGTGAGTGAACTCAAGGAAATACTCTTGTCTTGTCATTCTTCCCTACTTCAAGATTACAAACTTAGCTGCCTTCAGGTCGCTCATCTCTAGAGGAAGAAGCCAATCTAGGAATGCAACCAGAAACTCCTCCCACGTGATCGGACCTGCTCCTGCTGACCTGCTATCCTTCCATTGGGCGAAATCGAGATATGCACAACCCCACTTGGTGGTGGAGGCCAACTCTACGCCTCTTCTCCCCATGACTTGGGTGATCTTGAAAATCTCATCCACCCAACTCATATGGGTCCTCATCTACCTTGACCCGTGAACTAAGGAGGTTCATCCTCAAAGAGTCACGACCTCGAGCATGGTGGCATTACCATTTGCGGGAACATGCGCAATGGCACAATGATTGACACAATGGTCAAGGCCTACGCAAGCATTTGAATAGCGATCGGGAACTCGGGAATAGCCGGCTCCGGTGCTTGAGGCTCATGGCGAGGTGGGGGGCTGGCTAATGCCCATAACCATTTCCTTCCACGTGGACTTCACCACCTGAATTCCTCCTTCCATTCATTCTTCGAGGAGCCATGATTATGCAATCACGGAATAAGCCTGAATTAGAGAAGGATAGAAAGACTTTCGTCTGTGACATAGATCGTGAAAAGAGAACATTTCCTAAACGTCTCGTAGCCTCTTCGTCATAAGTGTGGCGCTTCACACCCATTTGAAAAAGACTCTGCCACGTGGCTTTCGGACACCCTAGGACACTTCAAACCTATGGCTACGATACAAGTTTGTCACGACCGAATGGGCCGGGTAGGCACGGGACAAGGGACCGCTAGAGACCAAGTCGACCCACGGTATTAGAATACATCTAACTCATTTGATAAGGCGAAGAAATCATCAAATATAACTCAGCGAGAAGTCTAACTCAACATAACATCAGAATAAGCATACGAAGCTAACACATACATAAGTGAGAAAAGCCTCACAATCTAGATGAGATGATGGGATAAGAACTCAACTAACTCAACTTAATGCGGAAAATTTGAAACTACACAAGGGCGAGTTCATCCCTCGAAGGATGAGATCTCACCAACCAAGTAGGAGCTAACACGACAGCCCAGGCCTACGAGTAGAGTGGGAGCACAGGAGATGGGTCTTGTATCATGAAATGATACAGCATAGAAATATGTGGTCAGTACGTGAATGTGTAGAGTATGCGAGAAAGTAAAACCCACTTAAGTAAAGTAAATCATTTAAATATTTTATAACATAACAATCTTTCAAATGCGAGAGGAAGGATTGCATGCATTCATTTTTGAATCGTAATACTTCCACAAACATGACCACATGCATAGCTTCATAACATCATAAACGACTCGAATGACTCAAGGCTGAAATATAACATTTATAGAAAAGTTTAATGAGTCAAACCTTGCTTTTAATACATTCATGTTTAAAATAATAATCATGAGTAATGAATATGCAAATCCGAATCATATACATAAAGGGAGACTCGTCATAGCGAAAATACCACGATAGAGCTTACGTGGTCCGTATCTTGCACCAGTGAATGAGCCATCCAAATCCTTGCCGGGGCTAAGGATGCTACCATGACTCTTGAAATCAGGCGAAGGCCCACTTGAAGCGGGGAAGCTCACCGGGGAGGCCCAGTGTTATAATAGTATCAATTTACGTTGGCGCGTAGTTACGGGGAGTAGGGTGGATCTGACCCTTAGCCGTTCGGTGCTAGACTATCTTTCCAAAACATGCAATGCTCTACATCATATATAACGAAGCTCAACATCGTCTGTGTGGCTCAACGATGATATCATTCATAAACTCAACATCGTATGAAATGAAGCTCAACATTGTCATTTTGACAAAAGCTCAATAATGGAATCATGCATAGAGCAGGCATCATATGAAAATGAAGCTCAATGATAACATACATCTCAATTATGAATTTATGCATATGAGAAACTTATTTCAAAACATACCACAAGATCAAATATAAGTGGGAGAATCTATTCCAAAACCATGTAGTAAGCTTACTTTAGAGATACTACATCATCATACTTGATATAAGGGCTTTACTTGGCTTTATCATGCTTGGATCTACTCAATTCATTTTGAAAATAATATCATAATCATGGGTAGCTTTAAAAACATGTTTTTCATCATCAAATCTCATCATCATCATACATTCATCATCATTCTCTTCTTTCATGAACTTTCATCCATGGGAATTTAAATTTCATAGTTTAAAAACACAATTTTGATTGAAAAATATTTAGGAGCTTTTTTGATAGTAGTCGTGACCATGACAATCGGCTCTCGGCTTGTTGGTAAGGTGAGAGCTTCAAGCAGATTTACGGTGGCGCACCCTCCACGCAAGCTTGCTTGGAGTGAAGGGGGACGGGGAAGCTTCTGGCCCAAAACCTTCGACCCTTCTTTCTAAATGGGGGTGCCCGAGGCACCTCATCTTCTCATTTCGTCGTTGCTCATTCCCATTAGGCCGAAAGTGTTTGGCCTTTCCTTCTCTGTGCTTAGCTCGAGCCAATGCGACCTATCGCGTGGTAAAAAGAAGAAAGTACGAAAGAATAGTAAATGGAGCACGCGCGGAAAGATTCTAAATATGAGAAGTCCCCCTTGGATTCGAGAAGAAGAAATGAACGAACGCGAAAACGAAATAAAGCGTTTCTAGCTCTAGTTTAGGATGAGCTTCTCCCAAATTATGCGGTAATAGAATAGGCGAAACACTCGACAAAGACTCCACTTTGCTCACGTCAGCGGAGCGTATGAATTTCTGGAATGTAGATAGACCAACAGAGGGAATGAAGGGATAGGAATAGGAATTATAGTACCATTGGAAAAAGGGCACCTGTGGGAACATCTCTCTTGACGAACCATTTCAATAGTCACGGTGTAGTGCCACGAGGCACGACCATGGAAGTAATGAAAAAGAAAAAGTTATGTAGTTGGACCATACGATGCAATAAAGTTCGGTTTTGCTTCTCTAGAGAGATGAGAGGCTAAAAATGAAAGTGTTCGTAACACATACCGAGAAAAGGTAAATTTGCGCAAACTTCACAATTCATCAATATAAACATAATCTAATCGTACCCATGTAGAAATTGAAAAATTATGCATGTCACATCCCGAGAAACTAGGGTGGGCGCACACTCGATTCATGATTGATCGGCTTAGGCTATATGACATGCAGCCAACTATAACACTTAGGCCATCTGAGCCACCTATCTGATCAATTGGAGTACAAATAGGACCCATAAGGTCTCAACAATATAGGATAAATAACCGAAATGCAACCAAGGCAATAGGCGTGCTAAACCAAGCAGCAAATAGTGAAGAGGCCTATTGAATAACCTTGTACACAGTCCACAAAACCTCTAAAGTAAAAAGCCGACTAATGGTCGGAGCAGGGGCTGCGACCTACCCACTTCTATCATCTCAAAACTCCAAACGCAAATAACTTCAGCCCTAACTCCGGGAAGAAAGGAGCATACCAACAATCTTTTGATCTCACGGCTGGCCCCATTCTTGGCCATCTGACCTCTACGCACTGCGACACGAACACGGAGTCCCCAATCAAGGACGTTAGTACGAAATGAAAAATCTTTTGGTATGTAAGGCTGAAAGCTGTAACCATGAGATAACAATCCTATAATAAGCGACTTAGCACATAAACATATAAAGGATAAATATAACTTGGAACTTTACATCTGTGGTGATAGCAACTTACTATATGGCGAACTCAAGATATTTGAACTAGGAATAAGGAATGGTAACAACACGGAATCTGGAGTGAAACCACGATAATAACTCTATAATGAGATGAAAATGCAATTAAGAAATACGCGAAAGAAACTATATTTGTAATGCCGGCGACACGACCAGTAAATCCATATATAAAATTTGTCAAGCGGTGTACCACTGCTTGGGGTAAAATAAAAATATCTCTAGCCAATGTACCACACACAGGTAAAATAAAAAAAAGATCTCCGGCGGTGTACCACACTTGGGTAAAGTAAAAATATCTCGGTGATGTACCACAGGTAAAATAAAAATATCTCTGGCCAGTGTACCACCTTGGGGTAAAATAAAAATATCTCGGCCGTGTACCACCTTTGGGGGTAAAAATAAAAGATCTCCAGCTTTGTGTACCACACGGGGTAAAATAAAAACAAATCTTAATAACAATCATAAATGGAGCTCTGAAGCTCATACAAACTATACGAGATACGGAAAGCAGTAAAATATGCCAATCGGTAACTATAACATGTGTAGGATCTTACCACGGCCCCTAATACTACAATTATTCAATACACATATAGGTCTTTCATTTTAGAATTTAAATACATACATATGATGTGAATGAATTCTAGGGAAGTTCCTAGAAGCCCAGATCATAAAAACATGTGTAGACTCACGTTCATGATTTTAAACATCTCCTAGCAATTCTAACACGAGGGAGAAGAGAGGAATAACTTAACCCAATATTTTCACATTAACAAGCTTAGCATTCATTTCGTTCTTGTACTCGTTTGACTTTCATACTTTCATACCAAGAATTGTGAGCATACCTCATTCATTGCACATCATGTCGAAAATTGTGAGCAACTTGTTTACACAACTTTGGGGGGGAAAATAGAGGCCCAGCAAAGTTACCTCACTTTTCTCATGAAAAACTCCCACAAATATGAGTATATTCTCGGGGAAAAACACATCTATTCCAACCTTCAAAAACGAGAAAAACGTCAACAACAACATACCAACAACGACAGCCCAACATAACCTCCAACTTCTAGCTTTAGCTAGGATTTTTAGGAAAGTTAAGCAATTAGAAACACTTACCCTTGGCATGAGAATATTGTTGGATATAATAGGAGTATTTTCCTCCAAATCACTTCCCAATAACGCAGCAATGGCACAACAACTACAACAAGTCAACATACAAACCATAACTTTCTTTTAGTTTTCCTTCAAAAATTCATACACTTATTAGAGATTTCAAAAAGAGGAAGTAACTTATATTTCTTATGAACAATTCCTACTAATATGGACTATAACATTAGCTCAAAATACTCCCAAACACGCAGCAACAACACTGCTTAATGACTACAAGGTAGCAACAACTTCACTTACTTAATATTGCCTTCACTTCCATCAACTTTGCTTGAGTTTTGATGGTGTTTTTCTTGAGGATTTCCTCTTGGTTTCTCGGCTTTTCTCTTTTGGAAAAGAGAGAGGATTTCAGAGGTAATAAGCACCTCAAAGCGTGGAAAATTTGATTTCATAACCAAAAACTTAAAAGATAAAGGTGTTGGGCGGTGGCCCTTTTAGGGGCGGTGGACATGTCCTTTGCCGGAGAAATAGTGCTGAACGTAAAAACGCATAAATTTTTATTCCAAACTCCAATTGATGGGACGTTTGGTGTTATGAAAACTAGACTCAAAGATCTTTAATTTGATAGGTTGTGGGGCTTCTAGTTCGTATATATTGGGAGATATGGTCATTAAGTTGACCTAATTTATAAACTTTACATACTCTTTGTTTCCATTCGTAAACATTTCCCTTGACATATCTGATCAATATACAACCCAGTACTTCCCTTAACGTAGCATAAAAAACATCAAATAATCATATAATTTTTCGAGGTGTCACAATGCAGGTGGGTAAAAACCCCATAACTTGATCATAGGAATTTCTCATACTTAACTAGAGATTTGGGCATGGGTGAGGAAGGAAACGCAAGCTCATAACCTTACATACCCGGAAGGGATTGATTCCACCAAATCTTTGATTGCCCAAGAAAATTGGATGGAAGCTGGAATACTAGCCTTGAATCACCTCTTCCAACCTCTCAAGCTTGCATGCATGGAATGAATGACTTAGAATGAGTTTCTCTATTGAACCCACTAAACGAGCCTTAAATGATGTAGTATAGGCCCTAGGACTTTGGAATTACGGAAAAGCCCTTACTAAAATAGCGAGAATCGGCTAGCGCTAGTCCCCACGAGAGTGTTTGGGCGACTTGTGCTCACCCAGGCCATGACTTCGTGGCTATGAGTCTCACAGTTCCTTGCCAAAACCTTTAGGGACCTCATGGAAGACACCACTACTCGTGGTAGGTGACCACGACTCATGGTCATCATCCATGGCTTATGCTTGCCCAATGCCTCTTGCTAACAACCATTCTAGGCCACGGGAGACCTCGCAGAGTCATGAGGCATGACCACGACTCGTGGTCATTCCCGTGGTCTTCTCAACAAACCTTGCCAACCCTGCTAGACCACGAGTCACCTCACGACTCCTTGTCACTCCTCACGATTTATCCCTTGTGACCTGATGCAGCGAAATTTCAGTTTTTCACCATTTTGACTCTAAGATTACGATCCTTGGGTTCGGGGTATAACATGGCCAGATGCACATTCTTCACCGGACTACTTCCTCCCTTATGTACATGGGACACCTCTCCATAAAGAGCCTACTAAGAGTGTGCGCTGCTACATTAGCCTTGCTCGAATGGTAAAGGACACTCATATTATAATTATTGAGTAGCTCCAACCACCTTATTTGGCGTAGATTTAGATCCTTCGGGTAAACACATATTGCTTGACTCTTGTGGCACGTAAGCACATCTACGGTCTCCGTGCAAATAGTGTCTCCAAATCTTAAAGGCAAAATACTACGCCGCCAATTCAGAATCATGATGAGTAATTCTCTCAGAGTGGACCTTCAACTACCTTGAAGCATATACTATAACCTTATCATGCTTCATCAATACACAACTTGGTAGATCCTCGAAGAATCACAATATACAACAAATCCATCGGTACCCTCGGAGTGGGGTTAACACAGTCTTTGAGGTTAGTCGAGTCTTCAGCTCCCGGGGAAGCTCCTCTCTGGGCATCCCAGACCATTGGAATTTCACTTTCTTTTGGGTCGAATTTGGTCAATGGAGAGTTTGCAATAGATGAAAACCCCTCCATGAGCCTCAGATAATAACCGCTAAGCCCAGAAACTCTTGACCGCTTCTATCTTTGAGAGTCCACCTTTCACCCTCACTTGACACCAACATGGCCCAAAGATGCCAGCGAGTTCAACCAAAACTTTCATTAAGCGAATTTAGCATATAGTGGTGATCCTTGAGATTCTATAGAACCACCCTGAAATGAGAGGCATGCTCCTCCTCACTCAGGAAGTATATAAGGATGTCATCATGAACACAATCACGAACATATCCAAGTATGGCCTGAAAACCCTTTTATCGATTCCTAAAGAATCGGGAGCATTAGTTAGTCCAAAAGACATAACACAAACTTTTAATGACCATACAGAGTCTAAAGGCTGTCTTCCCGGATGTCACTCTCCTAACCACCTGAGTGATGGTAGTGGATAAAATCAATCTTGAAAAAACATAGCACCCTAAAGTTGGTCAAAAAAATCATCGGTCTGAGGGAGAGGATACGTGTGATATTTGACCTTGTTCAAATGCCAATAATCCAATCATATACAAGAGAACCATCTTTCTTTCGGGCAACGGGCGAATTACTGTATGGGGATTTTGTCGGTTTGATGAATCCTTGTCTAAGGTCCTTCAGCGCTTCTTCAACTCTTTAGCTTGGATGGAGCCATTCTATAAGGAGGAATTGATATGAGGTGTTGCGTATCGAGAATTCAATACCAAAATCAATCAACCACTCGGAGGGATTCTGGGTAAATCATTTAGGAAGACTTCGGATACTCACATACCCTTTGGAATAGGCGGATGGTCGGTCTCGATGTAGCATCCTTAACTAACCGAGATTGTACACGCAACCCTTGGAGATCATCTTTATCATGGGTAGGAAATGAAATGACCTACAAGCACTAATTTGAACTACCCTTCCACTCTAAAATGAGCTCATAGAAAATTTGAACTCTCTTCACTTAGGGTTCTACAATTGGTGAGGAATAGCATGCAAATAGCCAATCCATGGCCGAGGATAACATCAAAATCGGTCATGGCTAAATCTACTAAGTCTATTTGAGGTGACTTTCTAAGGAGGCGTGACGGGGGTAATTTCTATACACCGTCTAGCTATAGCGATTCTGGCTGGAGTAGAGACTAAGAAGGGTTACGATAAGATTTTGGGAGGCCGACTACAGAAACACTAATGCTGCATAGGGTGTCACAAAATACAAAGTATCCCCTAGGTATAATAATATATAAATCAAGATGGAATACTCGTAACATACTAGTGACCATATCAGGGAGACCTCACATACGATGGGACAGGGCATAAATATGTTATGGAAATTTGTTTGCCACACAGCCTAGTAGAAGTTCCCTTTGTTGAGTTGGGCGTGATGATGGGGCTGGCGAGCTTGAGGTCGGGTCTCGGCCCCTATCATGACATAAACAATGTGCAGTGGCCAATTCCTAAGCATGTGTCCGGTCTTCCCCACACAGAAGTAAGCACTATATACGCGAAACAACGGCACGTGTGTCTCCAGGCCACATCTGTTGCACTGGAGGCTAGTCTCGGTGGGTGCGCTACTCTAACCACTCTCGAGCGATGCTCATCCTTATGATCGTGCACGGACACGGATGGAACACTCGCCATGGCGTTGGGGCTAACGATCTCTGGTAGGAGGCTGGCGTAGGTGCCCATTAGGCCTGTTGGGAGAATCCGTGCTATCGGTCCTTGCCCTCTTGGCCTCCCTCTCCCGCTCACTCATATGTACTGCCTCCATATTTAGGCGTATAAGACTATCCTAGCAAAGTCGATATCCTAGAGAAGAATCGCGATGCGGAAATCACGACCAGCGAGTCTACTATCGTGTGCAAACCTGGTCACACGGGCCTACGAGATTCGCCACCATATTAGGTGTATACTTGAATGGGCATGAACTCCAAGGCATCTACTGAACCATCATCTTTCCTTCTTTAGATTCACAAAGTTGGCGCACAAGCTCCTCATTTCATGAAAGTGACCTAGAGCCAGCATGGCTTCGTCAGTTGATAGGGCCTACTGCACCGGTTGCCCTACTATCCTTCCATTGTTTGAACCAACCATACGCGACCCTTCAATTGATATGGGGCCAAGTGGAACACTCACCCTACTCACCCTTATAATCTGGGTGATCTCCAAAATCTCCTCAATGAACTCATTAGATCCTCATCCACCTTCCAATCCAAGGAACACGGGAGGTTTATCCTCAGTCTCTAACTCTCCCTTTGTCGCCGTATTCTAGTTACGAGGACATGCACTACCACTGGCGATTGATGCAGGCGATCCAAGGCCTAGGCTACAATATCCAAATGGCTGCCACGAACTCACAGTGGCAATCGACTCGGGTATGTGCTCAGTATGGGATGGTGGGGCTGGCAGTGCCGTCTCCATTTCCATCCTCGTGGCCATTTCCCATTTCTCCTTCCTTTAACTCTGTGGGGAGGCATGATTCTACAAGCATATAGCACGAGTTAGAAAGATAGAGAGACAATTTCACTACGACATAGATCATGAAAGGAACATTTCCTAAACGTCTCGTATCCTCTTTGTCATAAGTTGTAACGCTTCACACCCATGAGCGTCTGCTTAACGCATATTTTGGAGCACCCTAGAAAACTTCCAAAAACTAACATACGATACCAAGTTTGATATGACCCAAACATAGGTCAGGATTGAGACACGGGACAAAGAACCCGGAAGGCTCCAAGTCAGCCCGTGGAATGAACATATATCAACCGATCATGGCGAAGATCATCATAAATAGCATGGCGAGTTTAACAAAAAATAACATCTAATCACATACATGAATCTAAAATTTGAAAATACAACTTTGTCAGAAAAGCCTCTATCAACGATGAGTTGATGGGACAAGACCCCAACTAACTCACTAATATCTAAAAGTGAAAAGGGCCAATCTGGCCCGATAAGAAGGGCCCTCTCAAGATGAGGACTCACCAACTAAAGTGAGAGCTAACTCTAAATTATGACTAGTGGTAGGACTAAGCAGGTATCGAGATCTGTATCATAAAATGATACAACATAAGTATGCGGTCAGTACATGGAATGTGCGATTATGCGAGTCAAGTAAAACCACCAAGTAGGTAAAATCATTTAACATGCATAATGTAAATCATAATCAAAATAAGATTATGAGAGTAGGGCTTGCATGCTATTTTTACAAAATCACGATCTGAACGTGGCGGAACATCATGGCGAGATCGAATGGCCCAAAGCGAAGGCGATAATCATTAGTAAAGGCGGAACATTGGGTTAAACACATCTTTGAAAAAAAATATGTTGAATGATGTACATGCATAAGCGAAATCATGAGGAACAATGGGAGACTCATAATATAACCAACATTACCACGATAGAGCTGCATGGTCCGATTATCACACTCAGTGGGCGGAGCCATCCAAAGCTTTCAGGGGCTAAGGATGCTACCATATGTCGATATTAAGCTCAAGGCCCCTTGAGGGCGGGAAGCCTGAGGAGGTACCAAAGTAAACAAGTAAACCTACATTGGCGCATAGTGCGCTGAGGCATGAAGCTTAGCCAGGACCCTTAGCCTACTCGGTGCTAGATTTTTCTCACGCCAGCCTTCAGAGTATGGTAACTTTTAGTGCCCTAATGGAACCTGGTACGCTAGACTGCGAGCCTAAGCATGCGTTGCTGGTAGTGTAACTTCAATTCATGGAATCAACGGGCTATATATGTTTGTAAATACGGCTACTCAGTAGGCATAGGCCAATAGCCACACTGTCTGTAACATCGGTAGCCGGAATCACACTCGTATAGGAAACCTATGCGGGCCGACAAGGCCATCATGCTACTCTAGTTATCTGCAACTCAATATAATGAATGCGAACATCTCGTGACGGCAAGGTCACCACTACTATGAGATACGGCCCCACACGGCCAACACAATCAACAACACTAAACATCTAAATATCTGCGTGGCCCCACATGGCCAAACCTGACTAACCACGGGGAGATATATATACACAATGCAAGCCTCTATGAATAATATTGATAAAATGGTCGGGACCTACCCGTCTTAATACAATAAAAAGAAAGGAAATAGACCTCTAGGCCCCGTCCCAGCTCGGGATGACGGGGCGGTGCTGTGGTAGGTGGAATCATGAGGGATCGGCTACTCATCGTAGTACTGCGGAGGCAAGTAATGCGGCCGCCC
This sequence comes from Datura stramonium, assembly GCA_018107945.1. Taxonomy (NCBI): domain Eukaryota; kingdom Viridiplantae; phylum Streptophyta; class Magnoliopsida; order Solanales; family Solanaceae; genus Datura; species Datura stramonium. The sequence continues at coordinate 42,830 of JACEIK010008646.1, read as the reverse complement.
CAAACGGGCATGTTCCACAGTGCAGTATGAAAAATGGCCCCGAACATAGCGGGTGTGGCCAACAATTAGAAACTCGACGGTAAGAAATATCTGGAAGCATGCGAGCGATAGAAATACGAAACGAACTCTGTGCGAGTAAGGCGGGAGCATACCTGTCGACATGGCGATCTCTTGTCTATTAGCTAATATTATAACATATATACATATATATAGCAAGCAAGGACCAATACTAGCCCCCATAGCGGGAAGGTGCCAACCAACAAGCGATCTATATACCCACCATCGGTGAAAACCATCCCAAAAATAAATTCACTCACTGGGTCTACCAACTACGCCTGAGCACCTCTCTACCCAGCCCCCTGGGTCTCTATCTCCCGAGCTATGACCTCGTATAAATAAACGTAATGAGCTCGGAGGACTCTTTGTACTATAAGCGTAAATTGCTTCGTATGCATATACGTAATCTGTCCCACGAGCATGGCGCTGCGATAGTCGCCTCTTTGCTATCTTGATTAGCGATATGGGGAAAGCTCATCCCATCTTCGTCCTCTTTGCGGACGGCATGCCCTCCTTGGAGTGACGTATCCCACCTCGCGGTGGGTCGACAAGATTACCAACCGGGGGCGGTGAGGACGCTCAAAGGGTGCCCTCAGCTTATGACAACGGGTCTCAACGTCAATAATCACATATTGCAAGCATGTTTGAGCGAAAAATACTATACGTATTACAGTTTCTCATTACGAACTCTCTTGTGTTATGCGATTCTCACCATTTGAATTATACTATATACGAGATATTATCATTTGTCGACTATATTGTATACGAGATATTATCGGCGTCGACTATGCGCCCATGCAAGGATATTAATACGGCATGCGATATTCTTTGTGCTTTAATGCGAATATATATCATAATATTGTAAACATGCTTGCTAAATTCAAAAACAAGCTTGCTAAACTCATGTTGGACTCAATTCTCGACTTTTGAATTCTTTATTCTATATATATCACGCTATCTCTTTGTCTTGGATTACTAACTATGGAAAAGGTAGCTTTACATACCTTCGCCGGATTTTCCGATACAACTAGCAGTAGCTTCAGTCGATACTCTACGCTATTTCTCCCAACTGCATTCGAGATGTATATCAATTAGAGCGAATACACTAATATTAAGGAAGAAAACATTACTGATATATATAGACCAAAATTTGGCTTATCGAAAAACGGTCGAAAAGCTTCGCTATTTCTCGAAAGAGTACGAAGGGAGAAATACTCTTTAGGGCTAGGAGTATATTGACACTAATTTGGAAGCGAAATTCCACTTACCTTGGCTGTTAGCACGACGGTCGCGGCCGAATTTCACGAAAAACTAAACACTGCAGAATGCTCCTTGCTGCTAAATACCTCGGTATCTGAGATTAATTTTAGTTTTGATCGTATTTGACAGCGTAATCGGAAAGAAATTAACAAGAAACCTCGTTCTCCTGTTTCCTAGTGTTCTGCAAAATTATGAAATGATATTGAAATAAGCTAGAAATTGGGAGGCCTTTATTCTTGGGACTTTTATGTCGCATTCATGGAATCACGATTGCCAAGTCCCACATTCTGGAATGCGATTTATAAGTGAATTCGTCGAATGCGATTATAAGTGCATTTGCCTTGCGGCTTAGCCGACTTGGCGCTTGTCCGATCTTTCTAGGGCCTTTTCTAGCATGTATGGCATTCAAAAACTCTTAACCAACATGCGAGTAGGCCACTTACGTGTCGAGACTTTACGAGGTGTAACATTCTCCCCCACTAAGAACATTAGGTCCTCGAATGTAAGCTTCTATCTATAGGAATTCTCAACACTCAACTTATTTCTAGAAAAATTTTGGCAGAGTTTCCCTATAATATGGACTATCTGCTTTGAAATGCGAGAAAAGTCGATACATGCACTCTACACGATACTATAACATTCATCATAAAAGAAGTGAGTGATTATCTCATTTATACATATATGATAAGACCTTGTATAAAATAACAATACTAACATACCTCTTGGCGGCTAGGCTTAAAAAAGTGAGGATATCGATTGTTTTCATATCTTCCTCTACCTCCCAAGTCATCTCCTCTCGGTTCCTGTTACGCTATAGTACCTTGACATAAGCGATATCTTTGGTTCTCAATCTGCGAATCTGTGTTGTCTAAGATAGCCTCACGGAACCTCTTCATAGAACCAGCTCTTAAGTAACATGGATATCTGATTGGGGCCCACTTCGGATGAGAGTCTATGCACTTCCTTAGCATAGATATGTGGAAAACTAGATGAGCAGATTCTAGTGCAGGCAAGTTCAACTCATTGCCACTTGGCCTATTCTTGACGAATCGGCTAAGGCCCGGCGAACCTCGGGTGAGCTTACCCTTCTTACCGAATCTCATCACCCCTTTCATCGGAGATACTTTTAGAAATACTCGGAGTCATTCACATCAAATTCCAAGTCTCTGTTAGCACATCGGCATATGATTTTTGGCGGCTCAGTGCAGTGGCGCTCTCGATAAGCTTTACCTTCTCCTCGACTATTGAATAATATACGGCCCAATCGTGGCCCGGCTTCTCCCACTTCAAACCCAGCCAGCGGCAATGCATTTTCGCCCATGCCTCAAGGCGCCATGGATAGGCGAGTGATAGCTATTATTATAAGCAATATCAATTAGCGGCAAATGCTCGTTGACTACCTCCAAAATCCTAGCACACACGCCGTAGCATATCTTCGAGCGTCGAATAGTGGCCAGAGCTGTCCATACGTACGAGGGGGTGGAATCTTTGTGCTCAAATTATCTGCGTTCCCAAACCTCTCGAAATGACTGCAAAAATCTAGCGGTAAATTTGCTCCTACGTCGAGATAATAGATACGGAACACCATGTAATCTAACTATTTCTCGATATACGATTCGGCATAATCTTCGGCGAAAGTAGCTTTCACTAGTAGGAAGTGGTGATTTCGTCGATCATCAACTATTACCCAAATGGAATCATGCATGTGTACGGGGAAGTAATCACGCTACAAAGTCCATGTTCACTTGCTTCCCATTTCCGAGCACAACTATGTCTTGAGTTAACCCGCACGGTTTACCGGTGTTATTGTTTTTACTGTTGGCGGTTAGGACATTGGGCTACAAATTCGGGTATTTCTCCTTTCATACTTGGCCACCAGTGAATTTACTTGATATCATGGTACATTTTCATCGTGCACAGGTGGAGAGAATGGCGGCTAGGTAATGTTACCTCATTCATAATGCGGTGACGGAGCCTTGAAATATGCAGGCGCGGGCGGCCCTTACATCGCGACACTTCATCCTCGGTTATCTAAAATATGGCGCTTTCCGTCTTTGGTCAGTCTTACTTGGACAGTCGGGATCTTCTCACTGCCGTTCCTTTACTTCCACAAATAATGACGACACGGTGTTACGAGATTACCTCTTTGTTGTCTACGATTTACCTTACCTGACGGCTAAAGTGGCTAATTGATGTATTTTCTGACCAACTCATTGCTCAGGTACAAATATGCCAAACTCCCCATCAATTCTGGTAAAGAGCATACATTTACTACATTGGCTTTTCCGGATGATAGAATATCCACGTTGTAATCTTTCAATAACTCCAACCAGCGACGTTGTCGCAATTCAACTCCCTCGAGTGAAGATATACGTAGGCTCTTATGATACGTGAAAATATCCACATGGATGCTATACAATGTGTCTCCCGTATCTTTAAGGCGTGGATCAACGCCCATGCTCCGGAGTCGTGGGTAGGGTAATTCCTTTCGTGTTTCCTCTCGGATGTTGGGAAGCATACTCAATGCATACCGTGCATTAACACACAACCCAACCCAATACGTCGTCTAATACAAAAATAACCCTACGTACCTTAGGTAATGCTAACAACTTTGGAGCCGGAGGTTGTCGTCCTTTAATTCTTGGAAATGCGCTCACATACCTCGTCACTTAAGCTTTGCGCTTTGCATCGGCTTAGTCGGAGGTGCGCTATAGTGGAGAATCCTCAACAAATCTTACGCCAATATCATAATCCCGAGCTACGGACTTCGGTCGGGTGGTAGGCACAGAGCCATGTTTGGGCTTGCTTCTATTTTCTACGTGTCAGCATACCGGCACATCCAGCAGCACAATATGCCCCAAGAAGGCTCTTGAGTTCAGCTTGAAATTCACATTTAGAGAACTTAGCATATAATTGACGGTCCCCGAGAATACGGAGCTGGCCAGTAAATGAGCACGGTGAGTGCGCCTCGGAGCGAGAATACACCCAGAATATCGATAAATACTATCGAAACCCAGTCGGTATGGTCTGAAGGTCGCTGTTCATTAGGTCCATAAATCTTTATTTGGGGCATTCGTCCAGCCCAAAGGACATAACTAAAATTCAAAAGTGACCATATCGGGTCTGAGAAAATTTCATTTGGGAATGTCTCTTCCACGAACTCGAACTTGATAATATCCCTGAGCCCAGTAAGTCAATCTTGGAGAAATATCGGCCCCTATAGCCCAGTCAAACAAATCATCTATTTTGGGAAGCGGATACTTATTCTTTCTTGTAACCTTATTCGATTCTTGCATTAATCTATACACATGCGGGCGAGCCATCCTTCTTTCTCACAAATAGTGCGGCGCACCCACGGTGAAGTACTCGGCACAGTAAAGGCCTTATCTAACAGATCCTTGTTGCTCCTTTAATTCTACGAGTTCTGCGGGGAGCCATATGATACGGAGAATTGATATGGGTTGAGTCCTGGTAACCGAAATCGATTGCAAAAATCTATTTCCTTTTACGGGGAATACCGAGGTAGCTTCGTCGGGAAATACATCGAAATTCATTCTGCTTGGAGCAAGGCTGGAGTGTCGGAGACTCTGCACGACATCTGAACCATTTTTGGCCAGGTGATAAATACATCCCTTAGCTATCAGCACCATAGCACAGTAGGAAATAAACCTACCTTTTGGCGTAGGCGTACTACCGCTTCCACTCTCGCGCTACCTCCTGAAGTGGAATCGGGCCGTCTTGGTCCAACATTCCTACGTTGGCATAGCACGGCACTAACCAATCCATACCCCATAATGGCATCGAAATCAATCATTCTAACTCTACCAGATCTCTTTGAGTACGAGGATCGGCAACACTCTGCGCTGCACCCTCGATAAGTGCGGCTGTAATGGAGTCACTTAGTGGGTGTAGATGCGAGAAGAACAACACAGCAACAGATGCAGTGCAACAACGAACTTTGGAGCCATAAATAGGGTAACATAGGACAAAGTGGACCTGGATCAATCAATACATGCGCGAGGGCATGGCGATAGTCATCATACTGTTACCACATACGGAAGCGCCCTCACAGTCTATCTCCACTGGTAATGCATGAGGCAGGCGGGCGATGCACAGTAGAAAATACGATCTACCTCGGCCTCTGTTGGTGCACGAGGCCTAAGCCTGCCGAGAGAGGCTGTGGGCTCGTGGCTCGCGGATCCCTATCTGGCTATCTAGGCTGCCTTGCCCCCAGCCGGACAATCTCTCATCGGTGCCCCTCACGCCATATATAACATCTGAGGAGCCATATCTACAAGCTCAGATGTGAGGTCGGCGCAAATAGGGCGGGGTGGTGGTGCATATACGCTGCTCTACCATCCTACGTTGAGGTGAATCCACCATTTGAAATGCCACCAGACTCGCGCCCTCGGCGAATAAATTTACCCCTCTGCTTGTTGTGGTGGAGGTGGGGGTCTGGAGTGCGGCTCGACAGCGGGGCTTTGCAGGTCCTCTACGAATCTCCCTCTTGTCTCATCCCGGTCTATCCTGCTTGTGTTTGCTCTGATTTGTACGTCTCTTGTCATTGCTAGTTGTCTAAGGCCCTCGATGATCCGGACAAAGAACTGCCCACCGCGTAAATCCATATCTTCCCATAATGTATTTGTCATGCATGCCTGATAATATTGGGTTCATACCATAAACCGATGGTCCCCAGATGGCATGGGTCCACAAAAGCTAGAGCATAGTGGGCTAAGAGTCAAGGCGTAAGGCATATTCTTGTACGCTCTCAGCCCCCTACTCCAAGTGCATGAACTAATCCATCTGGGCCTCTAGGATCTCCCGTGGCAAATAACGGTCCGGGAAGGCCTCAGGAAGGTTTGGACCGAGGTCGGAGGGGCAACATCTCCCTCGAGACCTTTCCCAACTCTCGTACCATAATACGGTATGTCTCCTGGCCAGAAATCTTGCCATCTCAAGCGATTCTATAGGTGTCACATGCATTGACCTTTGGAAAATTCTCTACATACGATCTAGAAAATCTGAGGGGTCCTCACGCCTAATCGACCACAGTGAAGCTGTGGGGGACCCCAAATGCCAAAAACCTCGACCCTTGAGCTGCGGATCCACACAATGGCTCTGAGCATTTGCGGGTGGCAACGGCGGGGCTGGTGGCCATCATTTGACTCAACGACATAACAGCTGCTGCGAACTTCTTGGTCGGATGGTGGGAGTACGAGAATTTGCTCAGTGGTGTCATTACGAATGGCTCTGGTGAGATGGGGGCTGGCCGAGGAAGAGTGCTTGATGAAGCCTCATGTAGGCGAGGCATCCTGTTTGGTGCCATTTCTGCTGACATCAACCTTCTACGTAGCAGGTGTCGTGATGCCATTTTTATCGTAAGCAAAGAATATGATAAGTTTTAAGAACTTAGCCCTATACTTGTCTTGTTCTATGACAATGAATATGAAGAAAGAGTAACCATCCTATTGTACTTGCAGCCTCCTGCCTATAGTATGTGGTGCACAACACATCCATAGACAAGACTTTACTTAGCATGGCTTACAGACTACCTGGGACACGACTGCTACGATGCAAGTTTTGTCACGCCCCGCCTTGGGGTATGGCGCTTTTTGGTGCCCTATTAGGACCTGGGCTGCTAGACTCTTGAGCACAGCATCGGTGCTGGTGTTGTAACTCATATTCATGGAATCAACGGGCTATGCGAGTGTAATCTTGACCTCAGGCCAAGCAGTCACTATAGCCACCTCTCTTGTAACATCGGCTAACTTGATCACACTCATATAGGGAAACCTATGCGGGCCGACAAGGCCACCATGCTGTCTAGTTATCTCCAACTCAATATAATGAATATTGAACATCTACGTGACCGACAAGGTCACCACTACTATACGAATCGGCCCTTCGGCCAACACAATCAACAAACACTAAACGGCCTAAACATACGCACGGCCCCACACAGTAGAGCACAACTAACCACGAGGGAGATATATACACAATGCACCCAAGCCTCTATGAATGCGTAAAATGGTCGGGGCCTACCCGTCTTGTACAACAAAAAGAAAGGAAATAGACCTCTAGTTGTCTAACTCCGGGATGATAGGAAATTTGATGACTCAATGGTAGGCCCAAGGTCCACGAGGGATCGGCTCTCGTCTATGAGTACACTGCGAGGCAAGTAATACGACGCCCCAGCGGGCGTCGGTACCCGCAGTGCAGGTATGCAAAGGCAAATTGAACATATTGAATGTAAACAGCATAATTAGAAACTCGACGGTAGAAATATGCAGGCTATGCAGGCCGATAGAATACGAAATAGGCTTTTACGTATTGAGAGTAAGGCGGAGCATACCTATCGACGTGACGTCTGTATCTATTAGCCAATATATAACATATATATACATATATATAGCAAGCAAGGACGATACCGGCCCCTTAAGCTAGGAAGGTGCCAAGCAACAAACAATCTATATACCCCTACCGGTCAAAACCATCCCCAAAATAAGTCACTCCACTTATGTCTACAAGCACCTCTGGAAATTACAGGTCTCCATCTCGTTTATGACCTCGATATAAATAACGTATTACGGCTTAGGAGGACTCTGTACTATAAACGTAAATTGTAAGCGGTAATACGTATCATGTCTTGTCCCTGGCGCAAGCGCTGCAAGGAGTAAGCTTGTCTTGCTATCTTGATTAGCACGATATGGGGAATGCTCCATCCATCTTCGTCCCTCTTTGCGGACGGCATGCCACTCTTTAGAGTGACGTATCCCCACCTCACCAGGTGGGTGAAAGCCACCGGTCTGTCCCGGGGGCGGGCGCTCAAGGGTGCCCCTCATATCACAAAAAGGTCTTAACAGTCAATAATCACATATAGCAGCATGTTTGAACTGAAAAATACTATTTGTATTACGATTTCTCGTGTTCCCGAACTCTCTTATGTGTTATGCGATTCTCTTGAATTATACTATATACGAGATATTATCGACTATCGACTATCTTGTATCTAGGATATTATCATTGGCCACGATATTGCTTGTACTAACTTTTATTCTGAACATATATCATAATATTATAAACATGCTTGCTAAATTCAAAAACAAGCTTGCTAAACTCATCTTCCGGACCTCAAATTCTCATTACGAATTCTTTCTTCTATATATATCACGTATCTCTTTTGTCTTTGATTACTAACTTGCCGAAGAATTAAGCCTTAACATACCTTCGCCGGATTTTCGATTAGCAGTGGCTTCGGTCGGTACTTACGCTATTTCTCCCAACTGACATTCATATATATATATATCAATTAGAATTGAATACACAAATATTACGGAAGAAAACATTACTTTAAAATATATATATAGCCCAAACTTTGGCTTATCGAAAAAGCGGTCCAGCTTACGCTATTTCTCGAAAGTCGGGGAAAGGGAGAAATACTCACTTTAGGGGCTAGGAGTATATTGACACTAATTTGGAGCAATTCCACTTACCTTGTGGCACCATTGCTTTGATGATTCGCCGGCCGAATTTCATGAAACTAAACCGTAGGAATGCTCCTTGCTATTTGCTCATACCTCGGTATCTTAGATTAATTCGAGTTTGAATTGCGTTTGTGAGCGTAATCGGAAGGAAATTAACAAAGAAACCTCGTTCTCCTTTGTTTCCTGCGTGTTCTCTGGAAATTATGAAATAATAATGAAATGGCAGAAGTGGGAGGTTTTTTTATTCTTGGGACTTTTATGTCGCATTCTGGAATGCGATTTATACGTCGCATTCGTCGAATGTGATTTATAAGTCGCATTTGCCTTGCGTGCGCCGATGTGGCGCTTGTCAGATCTTTCCACAGGGCCTTTTCCTAGCATGTGTGGCATTCAAAAGTTGTTAACCAACATGCGAGTAGTCCATCGTGTTGAGAATTTACGAGGGTGTAACAATTTTACTCCCAAAAAAGATGGATATGCTCTCCAGCATTTTTCAACGAAGTTGACCATTATCTAATATTGGGCGAATAATAACATACATGCATAATACGAAATCATAACATGAGGAGCAGCAGCGCAAACCAATACCACAAGCTCAAAATAATGGGAGTCTTGACTCCTAAAACATGTGGTAAGCTAATTCATGAAACCACATTCTTGATCATATGGGCTTACCCAATACTTTAACATACTTGAAATCAACTTGATTCACTTTGAATACATGAACATAAATATGGGTATATCAAAATCACACGTTATTCAAAAACATCTCATCATACTTGAACTCATAACTCATAGATCTCAACTTTTATGAATATTCATATATGGATATCATAGTTTAGAAAACTTGAAAACATAATTTATAAATTAAAACATTGTAAAATCTACTCATTAATCATAATTCATCATTTAAAACATGCTTAGATCATACCCATGATGAAAACTTAGGAATTAATGCATTGAATTGGAAACCCCATGGAATCATCACTTAGAACATCATGAATTGAGAGGGAATTGGGCATGGGTATGAACTGCATTCATAGCCTTACATGCACGAGGATCTGAATATCTACTTCCTTGATAGGCAAGAGGGTGAGGAAGAACTTAGAAAGAACAACCTCGATTACCTCTCAAACTTCTAAACTTGAATGCATGAATTAGGACAGTCTTATAATGACTTAACCCTTCTTAAAACACTCCATTCTAACCTTAAAACGATGTAGGCCTTAAGAACATAGGAATTATGAAAATCCTTACTAAATTTCAGAGAAAAACAGCGAGTCCTAATGAGGTGGGCAGTCGTTACACCACAGCCATTCCTTTGATGCGATTGATGGCTTTCCTTTTAGAAATGGCATATTGATGTTAACCACGAGGCACTTAATGATTCGTATCGATGACTAATAATGCTGAAACTTTACCTCCTACTGAAGCATGAAGCAGACGTTGCCAATATAGAACCCGGCTAGAGGTTGGGGTCGATCCCACAGGGAATATGGAAGAGCTAGCTAATGCGTCTTGAACTTGTTGGGTAGTTACTCCAAATTGGGGGTCTAAAAGAAAATAATAATTAAAAGCAATTGTTAAAACTTTAGTTGAGATCAAGAATGAAAGATAAGCAGGGTTTTGTGTTCCCAGTGGGTCATAACTTCTTTGGGTATACATTGGTGATCATCACATGCTTACTTAATAGAAGCCGATAACTTAGGTTCATTCAAACGGTTGGTTCGTCCTATTGAATGATTATACTCAATTAGAGATTCGGGTCTTATGAGCGTTATAAATTAACCATTATCAAATAAAATTCCCAAATTTAACTATCTTGCGATCATAACTCAAGTTAATACAATGATTATCAAGATAAGGCTTTGTTGTAATTTTCTTTTTCTAATCTCTACTTCTCTAGGCTCAAGCAAGTGAAGAATTCGGGAAAGTCTAACGTTGTACACTTAGGTTAAGAAACACGTAGCGTAGAGAATACAAATACAAGTGTTTTGCATTGGTTTTGAATCACTTTTATGCAACCCTAGCTTGTTAATCCACCATGGTTCCCTACAACCCTAGCTATGGAGGTTATAGCCTCTCATAGTTGCAAGATTATGATTTGTATTCATAATTAAATACATAAATCAATACTTACAATTATGGATGAAAGAAAAACTTCTTTCGTATAAATCAGCAAAATCCTCGAGAACAAAATATGAAGATCAGAGAAAGGTCAAAGAAAAAGGTTTATCACAAGTTGAACAACTTCAATTCTATCTTCTAACCTAAATTCTCACGTCCTCTAATCGGTTCTTATTCGTTCCCACACTATTTCTCTCTTGAAAATTAAACATAAACGTGTTATACGGACATAAAAATCCTTTCCTAGGCTAATAGGGTGAATTTCCATAAGCGAAGCCGCTGTCATGACCTATCTTACGACACATGGCAGGTATGCAGTCGTACACACTTCCGTATGTCATTGGCTAAAACTTGGCTAAGTGCTAGAACTTGAGTAAAACTTCGTACATGCTTCCTCACCGAGTCATACGGTTCTTCATGATGGCTTGACTCTAAGACTTTTCAATTTTTTGAAGTTCTTCACGAGTGCTATGGTACAGCTCGTACCTTGATTCCCGACTCGTGCGTACATCGGTATCGAGTCGGCCTCTTGTGCAATTCTTCGGAATCTTTCCATGCCTTCTAACTTCTGGTACAAGCTTTGTACGACTCGTATTGAGAGTCGTAGGATGCACTCTTCATCCTTAGCCTTCTGAAACTTCTCACAACTGTAGTACGGCTCGTAGCACCATCCTACGGCTTGTGCGAGAATTGTGACTTAAGCCTATTTGCAACGCACTTTTGATATCTTTTTGCCAAATTCTTTCTCCAGCTCCTATTTATTATATAACTAAAGAAAAAGTTTATTATATCCATATAAATATACCTAAGTCCATTCTATTTTCTTAGTTTTGAGCGTAGAAAGTGTTGTAAACTCATAGTACATCAACACCCTCAACTTAAGACTTTTGCATGCGCTTAGGCAAAGAAAAAGAAAAACTAAACACGACACTCAACTAGAAAATAAACCTAGGATACTACGGCCAAAACCAAGCAAAACTTGCACTTGCTGAAATTCAATTTTTACCCTTTCTATGAACCAACATCGGCTAATGTACACTACAAGCAACCACAAACACATGCTAAGTAGGGATCAGACATGTCATCTATTTATCAGCAGGCGATCAGTCATCGTGATGCTTTCACACGAGACCAATGGTAAGTAAATATAATCCATGTACCCTCACAACAAATGAAGTCCCCACTCACAGATATAGTATCAAATTTTGCATGAGACTAAACAAGCAAGAAACTCACTCTCTCAAAGAAGTTTCAAATGATGTATGAGATACCATAGGCTTGACCTTATTCTATGCTTTGGTTTATTAGATGGTCGAGTTAGGATCACTATAGGACTTTTTGTGGCTTGTAATGTAGGCTTTAGGACTGGACATGATAAATATGAAAGATTTTATGAGTGACTATCCATTCCTTGGAACTACATACATTGGCCTCACCATTCACCTATTTCACCCTTTTTGCTTTTCATTCCTTTTCTTTCCTTTTCACCTCTTTTATGTACATTTGTATGGGTGTGGTGTATTTTCAACTTTTTCTAGCATTTTTTCTTTTGAATTTTCTTTTTTCAATATTTTCAAAATTTTCATCTCTTTTTTTTTCACACCACACCTCGTTTTAAACATTTTCTCTTTTTTTCCCTTTTCTCTCATTCCCACCATTTATGCACCCTTACTCTAGCGCTCCCTTAACTTAGGCATTTTGCCTATGTGGGAGTTCACAATATCCAAGGAAGGAGCAGGGGCCAAAAACAAGTTCATTATAAATAAATGGAGTACGGTTAATCGGTTAATAAAAAGAAAAAGGTCTAATAAAGGCTCAAAATTCGAATCAAAGGAATCATATGATTTGGTAGGATTATTTAGGCTATAAGTGAGCTTATCAAAGAATGGCCTATCATCATATCCTAACCAATCAACCTTAGCCTATGCAAAGACCAACCGGACAAGTTCACAGATCTTCAGCACATCTTTGAACCAATATTACACCTCACTCCTCATGGAACATGACTTATATTCACCTTGCACGTATGGTTTACACATGGCTTAAAAGGACTCCTCATGCTAATAAACTAAATGACATCAAAGATCACGAAATCATGCATGCGATCCACAAATACATAGCTAATGCATCAAATTTTTTTAAAGAAGGTCAATTTTTTCAAAAATCAAAACTAATGCATTTTCATTGAGTGAGTACTCCTAAGTTATTTTCAAATTAAACAAGAATCATAAAATAAAAATCCTAAACATGCGATTCTACTAGACGACATGTCCAGGAAAAGAACACGGCAAAGAAAAACCCTCGAACGAATAAAAAAATCTCAAAAATCACAAGTACACCCCTCCCCTTTTGAAAATTAAGCTTCTTCCTTTGAGCATGAACTACAAGGAAATAGGAAAGGGCACATACCTGTGGCGCTCTAGGCGTTCACAATCGTCCTACAAAGAAGGTAACTCTGCGCGCAATCGTGGCGCTAGCGGTGGCCGCGCACTCAAATGAACTATCCATAGGGGAATGGTTACCCCCCTTAGTAGTCTTGGCCTTCTACGACCTCTGTGTCAAACAGGCTGAGTCATGGTGGAGATGCTGCTCCTTTAGCTCGCTCCTGCAACTATGACAAATATGAGTCGCCCAGTTTGCGGGCTCTACCTCCCGGCCTACTTATGTTTTTGCTTTCCTTCTTCCTTCTCTTTCTTAGGCTCTCCTCTACAACATCCTCGGAGAAAGTCTTTTCTTTCCATTACCTCCGGTAGCTCTCTTTTGTTTTCTCTATATTTCCACAACTCATGGTACGACACATGAGGTCGATTGACAGCAAGTCGTAGGGAGGACTCTTCTACCTTATCGCTTATTTTGTTCGAATTGGGTACAAAAACACGGTATGACTCGTAGTGACAAACCATGAGCTGTCTTGTGTTTCATACCACTTCTTGACTTATTCAATTTTGTTTAGTTTGCGAGGATTCTTTTTCACAATTTGGGTACTGGATTTTACCACTACTACTCATCTATCACGCCCCACCTTACCCAGGAGGAATAGGCGACACACAGTGCCCTACTAGGATACGAATTCTTGGTAGTAGCCTAAGTATCTCGGTGTCGGATGACTCTGCTCTTAGAATCGAAAACAATGGGATATGTAGTGGCTGTAAATACAACTCCCAGGTGACAAGGCCTATAGCCACTGTGGAATTAAACGGCTAACTAGAGACAAGCGTCATGAGAGTCACATGCGGATGAAAAGGCCACCATGATATCTAGTATAGCGGAAATTAAAAATCGGATGCTAAGGCGAACTTTGACCAACAAGTCCCCACCGACTGACACACATAGTCTAAAACACATAGGCTCCACACGGTCGATATCATCAACACGGGGAAGTAATGCAATGCGCAAGCCTCTAGGAGTAATAAGATGCTCGAGACAGGGACCGGAGCTACCCATGTTGTAAAAAAGAAGTAAATCTCTATCGCATAAGCTCTGGAAGAAGGGAGGCGACGGCTCATGCGGTTGGCCCCGGAACTACGAGGGACACTGCTCTCTCGTCTATACGCACCTATGGGCAAAGTAATGTAGCACCCATAAGAGAGATTGTCGGTGATGCTACACAGTATGCCGGTAACTTTAAATAACGGAAAGTAGGAAATAGAATCGGCAAATGAGGCGGGTAAATAAACGGGCTAAAGATGACTTAAGTAGTGAAATCGGGCTAAGCTTATAGCGTAACAAGGAGGGTAGGGGTAATACGACATACGAGGGCGTCTTACGAGTCTAACTATGATGTCTTAAAAGCAAACATGAACACCACATGGCTCCCATGGCTAGGAAGGGGTACAATCGGCATAGAATAACCTACTTGGGCCCCCATTAGCCTGGTAGTACACACCTCAATCTATATACCCTATCGGGTCATCTTAGGAGTCAACTACCGGCTATAAGCGTCTGCCGTCCACAGTGCACTTGGCCAGGCACTTCGGCCGTGGCTATGGCTGACCAATGCAGTCAGGAGGACTCACGATATGCTAAACAGAGCGTAGCGCTCGACGAGTGTGTATAAGGCCAACACGACTTAATATGAGGATGCGGGTCCCCATCTTCGTCCTTGCGGACGGCATGTAAGCTTCAAGTAAGCGACGTATCCCTGTATGGCGGGCGCGACACAACTACCAACACAGGTGGTCACGGAAGCTATACGAGGTGTAATCCGGTAAAAATAATACAATTTATGAGTCTCGGCGGCAACATGATAACATACTCTGACATGCTTTCACTTTGGGATTCATCTTTTGGACTACTATCTTGAAGAAGCTAACTTACTTGCAAAAACAAATTGCATTAACATACCTCGATTGTCGGTTTCTAATTAGCGATAAGTTCCAGTGGTATTGATAGCTCTTCCCAAGCTGAAAATAGTGTTGCGGAAAGATAGGACTAGTTTTAACACTAAATTAATGCAAGAAGGAAAACTTTATATATAAATATTAACTATATTCCAACTACGAAACACGATTTCGAAACCTCGTTGTTTCTCGAAAATATAGAAGGGAGAAATGCTTACTTTAAGCTGGGATGCCATTATTCACGCTAGTTTGGAGCAATTTCAACAACTTAAGCTCAGCGGGACGACGATTCGTCGGGCGAATTTCTGGCTTAACTCCATAGAAATTCTCCCTGCATCCTTATACTTCTTACCCGAAGTTAATTTGTATTTGGACGGCGTTTAGTGGTGTAATCGGATGAAAATTATAATTCCCCTTAAAGCATAACTGCGGCGAGTATATTTGAGAAAATAACATGAAGCTCAGGGTGAGGCATATATACTTGGCGATGGAGACAAGGCAACGTGGCACTCTGCCTATCGCGGCGGTGCTCCATGTTGGCTAACGCGGAGGGAGCTGGTCCGTGCCACTTTGCCCCTTTGGGCAGCAGTTGACACTCACTCCCTAGAAATCTCGACTTTGCACTCGTTCGGCCTTTCTCCCGACCCTTTTCTCGTACATATGGCACTCTAAAACTCTCAAACGAACATACGAATAGGCCGACTAAACGTTAGAAACTTATGAGATTAACATCCTCCCCCACCAAGAACATTCGTCCTTGAATGTTAACCCCTTCTTGAACCTTAACCTTGCAATTGCCTCCGTGAAAAAATTTGGCGAGTCTCTAGTGTAATATGGACTATCCAAAATCCACAAAGAAACACAGAAAAGTCCAATACGGCTACCACAATACTATGGCATTGTTTTCACAATGGCGAAATCAGGTATCTCACGTATACATGTGTATAATGCAACTTACGAAACAATAAAATCAACATACCTTTAGGTTTGCACAATCGTAAGTACGAAATAGCGAGGATATCGGTTTGTCATATCATCTTAAACTGCTCCCAGTCGCTCCTCTTGGTTCTTATTCCACCATAACACTTTAGAAACATCTTTAGTTCTTGGTCTACGGACCTTCGATCTAGTATGGCATTCTTTGGAGCTTCTTCATAAGCTATCTCCCGATGATTAGGACGTCTTTAAGCAGGACAATGGCGGGATCTCCTATTCATTTCCTCGGCATTGATACATGAAAAGCGGTGAACGGATTGTAATTACGGGGTAATTCTAATTCATAAGCCACCCAGCCTATCCTTCGGCGGGGTGATAAGGCCTAATAAACCTTGGGCTGAGTTTGCCTTTCTTGCAAATCTCGTCACACCCTTCATCGGTGAGGAAACCTTCAAAATACCAGTCCCCCATTAAACTCTAGGTTTATTAGCCAGCACATCGGCCATAAGATTTTTAGTGACTCGTCCTCGGCTGACGTTCCACACGATAAGCTTTACTTTCTCTTCTAAGCGATGAATAATATACGGCCCAATCATCTTGATTCTCCTACCTCCAACAACAGTGGAGACCTACACTTCCCGCCCATATAATGCTTCATAAGGCGCCATACGAATTCTTGAATGATAATTGTTATTATAGGCAAAATTCAATAAGGGTAGATGTTCATCCCAGTTGGCCTCCAAAATCTAGCACACACGCAGTAACATATCCTCGGCGTCTGGATTGTACGTTGCTGCCCAGTGCATGCCGAGGATGGAAGGAGTGTGCTCGGGGTTATCCTGCGTCCCAGGTCTCTACGAAAAGGCGCAAACTTTAGTTGTAAAGCTGCCGCCCCTCGGTCAAATATAATTAACAACGGAACACCATGCAATCGAGACTATTTCTCTAATATACGGCTCAAGCCATAATCTTTGGTAAAAGGTAGCCCTAGCGGTGAAAGTGAGTTGATTTTTGTCAGCTTTGTCCCATAATTACCCGATAGAATAATATTTATGCGATGTAGAGGTAACCCTACTCGAAATCCATATTAACTTCCTCCCATTTCCATAAGCCGCATTTATATCTGCGTCGATCCTTTTGTTTCGTGTTCGGCTTTCACTTGTTGACAATTGGGACATTGAGATATGAATTGCTATCCCCTTTTTCATTCAGGCCACGGTAAATCTCTTTTATGTCATGGTACATTTTTGTCGAACCTTGATGGAGAGAGAGTAACGGGCATAGTGTACCTCACCCATAATTTCTTTGGCGAAGCCACTGCCACATACGGAATGCGGGGCGATCCACATATCTCGAAGCTCAGTCCTCGATTACTTGGAAATGTCTGTCACTTCCCCTCATTGGACCCTATTTCGAGTTGAACCGGGCTAGGATCTTCATGCTGTAGTTCCTTCACTTCCACAACCAATGATGACCTTTGCGGTATTCTAGATTACCGCTCCAATTGTCTCACGATTCTCACCATGCGAATGGCCCTAGCGCTGGGCGATGCGATTCTCGGGCGGTGTCTGTAGCAGTACGTAAATATGCCAGAGCTTCCTATGGATTTGCGGCTAGGGCATACTTGCTACAACATTGGCCCTTCTGGGTGATATAAAATATACATCACAATCCTTTAACGGCTCAACCGAGCGATCTTTGTGCAGTTCAACTCTTCCTGGGTGAAAAATATACTGAGGCTTTTGTGATTAGTGAAAATATCTACATGGACGCCATACGGGTAGTGTCTCCATATTTTCAAGGCATGAATCACCACGGCTAACTCGAGGTCATGGGTAGGTAGTTCTTCTCATGTGCTTCCCTCAGTATTTGGAAGCATAGGCAATCACCTTACCATGTTGCATCAAAACACATCCTAACCTAACACGAGAAGCATCACATGGCGCATAGACCTCTGTTCCTTCGCTTGCTTGTAGCACATCGGTGCCGATGTCAATCTTTCTTTCGGTTCTAAGCTCACGCTCCACGTACCTCGATCCGATGGAATTTTCTTGCCTTCTGTGTCGGATTTGGTTAAAGGTGCTGCTAAAGTGGAAAATCCTTCCCACGAACCTTCTGTAATACTTAGCTAACCCCAGGAAACTATACCTGCGGTCGGAGTGGTAGGTCTAGGCCATGTTTTCAATTCCTCTATCTTTTTGCGTATCTACCTATATGTGACATCAAAG
The DNA here is from genome assembly GCA_018107945.1 of Datura stramonium. Lineage (NCBI taxonomy): Eukaryota > Viridiplantae > Streptophyta > Magnoliopsida > Solanales > Solanaceae > Datura > Datura stramonium. Next base: position 24,398 of record JACEIK010008646.1, on the reverse strand, counting down.
CACAATATGGCCCAAGAAGGCTCCTGAGATTGACCAAAATTCACATTTAATTTTTTTCATATAGGCGCGATCTCTAAAGAATTTGGAGGAATTTGTCAGTAGATGATCTAGTGATCTTCCTACGGCAGAATACACGAGAATATCATCGATAAATACTATCACCCGAATAAGTCCGGGTATGAAGTGCAGCGTTTGTTCATTAGGTCCATGAACCTTTGTGGGTGTTGTCGGATCGCTCGAGGACATGACTATAAATTCAAAGTGGCCATATACAGTTACAGAAGACATTCTCTTTGGAATATCTTGTTTCACGAACACAGGACACATTGATATGTAGATCTTAAATCAATCTTTGAAAAATATATGTGCTCCACATAGTTGATCAAACAAATCATCTATTAAGGAAGCGAGTACTTATTTTTGATAGTGACTTTATTCGGCTACGCACATACGGAGGGAGGCGGTACTTCTTGCTCACACAGAACTAGCGCTTTTGTGGTGAGGTACTCGGCTGAGTAAGCCACTTATCTGAAAATCAGCTAATTGTTCCTTTAGTTCTCTAAGTTCGGCAGGAGGCCATCAGAGTATGGAGGAATAGATAAATTTGTGAGTTTACGGTAATAGATCGATTGCAAAATCAGATATTCTTCACGGGGAATACCGGGAAGCTCATCTAGAAATACGTCGGGAAATTCATTAACAACTAGAATAGGCGAAGAGTCGGAGGCTCTGCTGAACATCTGAACTTTGACAATATGATAAATGCACCCTTTTGCTATTAATTTTATCTCAGAAGATAGGAAATAAACCTACCTTTTTAGGTAATTTGTACTACCTTTCCACTCGTGCCTCCCCAGAATGTGGGGGAATCGGACAATCTTGGTCAACCATTCGACATTGACATAGCAGTGAGCTAGCCGGTCTATACCATCATGTCAAATCAGCCATTTCTAGTTCTATCAAGTTTGTTGTAGTCGACGTTAGCAACCTCTATTGTACACCCCGAGATAGACCCTTCTAGCTATAATAAGTCACCAATGGGTGTAGACACTAAGAAGGTCGGCGGCAATTCCGGCCATAATACTAAACTTTTGAGCCACAATTGGGGTAATATATGACAAATTGGATCCTGGATCTATCAGCACATAAGAAGGATGAGAGCAAATATTCAACATACCTATCACAACATACGGTGAAGACTAAACTCTTGTCCCCACCATTAGTATAAAATACGGTCTGGCGGCTGCTGGTAGAGGCCCATGATCTGCTGAGCTTCTGCTTAGGCTGTGAGGCCTACGCCTGTAGGGGTCTTGGAGCTGTGAGTCACTGGGGACCCTGCTTGTCGATCCAGAGTCACCTGACCCCTAGCTAGACATTTCCTCATCTGGCGACCCTCCTGTCCACAAGTGTAGCATGTTGTGGAACATACCTACATGCTCGAGAGTGGCGTCATTGCCAGTCAGAAGACAAAGTGGTGTGTAAAGCACACTCTGCTCCACTCTCCTTTGCTATGAACCTACTACTTGCGGAGCCTTCAGGAGCTCATGTGCCCTGGTGTTCAACACCACTCTGTGACCTCACAGTGGATGACTACCCAGTATAGAAACTACCGGATGCGGTGCGTCACACAGCAGTCTATTTTGCTCTGACGTGGTGGAGACTACTAGGGAGGTCGAGATGACACCTCCAGGTATCGTCCTCGAATCGGGCTAGGTCGGCCAGGATGAGGCACCTGGCACAGTGCCTCCTGCAACTACATCTTGCCTCACACACAGTAAGTAGGGTGTCGCTTATCCAACATTCCTCTGTAAACAAAGTATAATAAAAGCAGGGACTCAACCTATCTTTGTGCAGCTCCTGCTTACGGCCCGAATAAGAAAAAGTAACCATCTTATCATGCTTGCGGCCTCCTACCTATAGTATGTGAGTGCGAGAACACATACAGGCAAAAATCTTACTTAGAATGACTTGCAGACTCCTGGATATGACTGCTCTGATGTGAGTTTGTCGCGCCCGCGCAGGAGGCATGAGCGACACACAGTGCCCTACTAGGACTGGATTAGTGGTAGTGAGCCTAAAGCACCCTCTGTTCTTAGCGGCTACGACTCTTAGAATCAGCAACCCGGGCTATATAAACGGCCTTAAATACAACTACGGCCAGAGCCAAGACCTATAGCCTGCGGAAATAAAAAGCTAACCGAGAGACAAATAATCATAGGGAGTTCTATGAGTAAGACAAGGCCACCATGATATCTAGTATAAGCTAGAAAAGTATATCGGATGCTAAACATAACTATGGCCAGGCAAGGCCACGATCAAAAGCAAAACGAGGCCCCACATGGAAAACTACACATAGTCTAAAAAATATATGGGCCCCACATGGCGGAAGTATCATCTAACCACGAAATGTGTGTCTTGCAAACTCTAGGAAATGATAATAGATGGTGGGGAAAGGGCCCCAGCCTACCCCATAATGTAAAAACAAAAGTAAACCTCTATCACACAATCTCGGAAGAAGGGGGGCGACGGCTTTGTCTGGCGACTAAGGCTATGAGGGACACACGATCTCATCTTCTCTGCCCTATGACAAATGTCTGCTCCCCGGAAGAGGGCATCGGTACCACAGTGCGAGTATGTAAACGGTAACTTTAAATAGCGAAAGTATGAAATAGGGCAACAATGACTAAAAAGTAAAGAAAATGGGATGAAGATATTGAGTAGTGAAATGGAATTTAAGCATCATATGAGGGTTGGGGTCATGCACGACAAAACGAGGCATCTTCTTGTCTAGTCTATCGGTAACTAAAGCACGGCTCCATAAGTCGGAAGGTACTATCGGCACAAATTAATCCACACGGGTCCCATTAGCCTAGTGAGTACACCTCAATCTATATGCCCTTATCCGAGGTCATGCAGGTCAACTACCCAGTATAAGCATCCTTTGCCGATCTCGGATGCACTGGCTTGGGCCGCTACGACCCTAGCAGCCATTTGTGTTTGAGTTTAGAGGACTCGATATCTATACCGGTGTAAGCTCGGCGAGGGTGTGTATAAGGCCAATCACGGCAATGAGGATACGGATCCCTCTGCTTCATCCACTGCGACGACATGCCCAGCTCGTAGTGACGTTTCCTTGCCTGTCGGGCGGAGACACAGCTATTAACCTTTGGGGTGGTCATGAAAGCTATATAGGTGTAATCCGGCCCAAAACAATACAATTTATGAGTCTATTTGCAACAACAATTAGACATGATAACATACTCTGACATGCTTCTTGGGATTCACTCTTGAGACTCTTACTTGAAGAAACTAACTTGCGAAAAAATGCATTAACATACCTCGGTGCCGGTTTCGATTAGCGGATGAGTTCAGGTAGTATTCAATAGCTCTTCCCAAGCAAAATCGTGTTTACGAAAGATAGGACTAGTTTTAACACTAAATTCGGCAAAAAGGAAAACTTTATATATAAATGTTAACTATATTCCAGCTTTGGAACATGGTGAAACCTTGTTATTTCTCCAAGTCTAGAAAGGGAGAAATGCTTGCTAATACTTGGGATCTTATTGACACTAGTTTGGATCAATTTCAACAACTTTGGCTCGGCGGGACGAGCGAGTCGCCGGGCGAATTTCACGAAACTAACTCATAGTAGAAATGTTCCTTAAAGCCTTATACTTTGATACCCAAAGTTAATTTGGATTAGAACGGCGTTTAGTGGCGTAGTCAGATGAAAATTATAATTCACCAGCTTCTAACTCTGTGACCGAGTTTATTTGAAAATAACATGAAATCTAAGGGTGAGACCTATATATACTTGAGTGACATACAAGGCAACATTGGCACTCTACCCATCGCGCTGATTACGCCACGCCACGTTGGCTAACGCGGAGGAGATGCTCCATGCCGCGCCTCTGGGCAGCTTGGTTCGGCCTCCTCCGTGAAATCCCGACTTTGCACTCGTTCGACCTTTCCTCTTTTGGCCCTTTCACCAAATGCATGTAACTCTAAAACTATCAACCAACATACAAATAGGTCAATTAAATGTTAGAAACTTACTGGGTGTATGTCCCTCCCTTTTTAATTACTACCCAGTAACTCAAATTTGAAGGCTTTAATTCAAAGTTTATCCCAACAGAACCATAATGTTTTCACATTTGTACATGATTCAATAACACCCCAGGCCACTTGTATCCTTGATTTTGAGAAAAACTACGAATCACGGGGATGTTGATAGTTATGACCTCAAGAAACTAAGTTTTTGATATTCAATGCAATACTTACTTGTTGCTTTTTTTTGAATGGTAATCACGAGTACGTGGGTGAGACATACTTAATTTGAGTAAGAAATTGCTTGACATTCTTTTCTTTTGAGTTACGGGTGTGAGGATTCGTATGTAGGGCTCGTTGTTTTGATTTTTTTGCATGGGAAGAAAATTCGTGCGAGGTTTGGGTTTAAAATAGGAAAAGGGCAGGTGTAAAAACCTAGGTCGAGTCGGGTAAGTTTAAAAATTTTGACCCAAGGAAGGACGTACGACTCGTCCACTTGGACCCGTGGAGTCGAGATTTTTGAAAACTTACACAGGGACCTACAAGTACATTCTACGACTACTTAATGTGGAGTACGGTCAGGTATGATGACTTGTAGGTCGTTGCCTTGGTATATATCTCTGAACATCACCACGCCCTCTGCTACGGCTCTCGTAGATCTTCATCCTGATCAAATCTTGAGTCATAACGGCTACTTTCAACAATTTTGGCCTCCTATTTTTGTTTCTTACTGCGAGCACACATTAGTTCAATAACTTGGTTGCCTCCCAAGAAGCGCTTGATTTAACATCACGACACGATACGGGTGGCCCTATTACTCAGACTTCACCAATCCACCACTTAGGTTGCCTCCCAAGAAGCGCCTGATTAACATCGTGGCACGACGCAAAGTCTCTTGACTACTCGGGAATTCATCAAGTGACTCATATTCATCCTCTAGTCTTTGACATTACTGCGAATTCCCCTTCGAATCTTGCATTGATCGCGGAATGTTGAAAGTGACCTCCTTCTTTGTTTAGTCTAAACTTGATTGGCTAGCCTTCACTTCTCACCCCAGGCCCTCCCGAGTCACAAGGAATGGTCGACCTAGAATGATGGGGACCTCATAATCAACCTTGCAATCCAAAATCACGACGTCTGCTCAGGAATATGAATTTGTCCACCTTAACTAGTACATCAAACGGATCCCCACTAGCGTCTTCACCCAGTCCTGTCATCCATCGGTGGCGCGTAGTGGTCAGGTGTAGGGGCTCCTAGCCAGTTTCTTGAATACTACCAAGGGCATTAGGTTGATGGTTGCTCGGATCATAAGTGCCCTTGCAAACTTGACATTGCTAATTGTACATGGTATAGTATTGTTTGGGTCTTCCTTCTTTTGAGCCGAGGACATAGTGTAGCTATGGCACTCCCGATTATATTACATTGTCTACCACGCATAGATTATAGACCTCTTCTTTGTTACGGGTCCTTCATAAACTTAGCATATCGGCATCTTGTTCAATGAACCAATGGTATGTTCTGAGATAGTTTCTTAATCATTGAATTTATGGAACTTACCATTTTCCGCCTTTTCTTCATTCTTTGAGGAGCAGTGGCGATGTACGTGGAATAGCTTGGGTACACTTGAGTTTCTTCTTGATCGATATGGGGTTCTTTCTCACTTATCGGGTCCTCTAGCAACTCGGCCATTCTCCATCTTATCCACTCTTATCATTCTCCTAAATCATGCTCTCTTTCTTAGTTTAACTACAACTAGGAAATGGGGGTAAGCGTAATCTTCACTCTAGTCATCATAGCCATGCGGTGGCCATCATTCTTTGGGTTGGATGGTGTTTCTAGGAAGATGTACCCTTTTGTATAGGGTTTTAGTGATGCGACGGTTGCCCAAGGCTGTTGCTGTCCCAGCGATGGCGGTTGCATGGGGATTCAACTTTCCGACCCATACTTGATATGTCACCATGGATCTGCTTCAATTTCTCATCGATTGAACCTCACCTTTTTAGAATCTCGGCCCATCATGCTTTCTAACATTGAATGTACAGCCTCCTCCTTTCGTGCATTGGGAGGCACATAAAATCTGCTGGCCATTGTGGTAGCCGTCATTTTTTCTCCATTCTCCATCGCTCCTGGCCATGACTCTTATCTACGTATCCATTTCGATTGTAGTTGTCTCTGTAATTGTTCCGACCTTGATTTCCAGAACCTTGGCCCCAATTGTCTTGTCCAGGGCAGCTTGGGCATTGGCTTTAAAATCCACCACTTGGTTGTTTAGGAAATTTGCCTCTTCCTTGGAGTTAGAGTGATGCGCTCCTAGGCTCCATTCGTTGTGTCTCCCACTTTGCATTTTACCTTTTTGGCTCCTACTCCCATGATGTGCTTTGTAAGCAAATCCAACGATGTGCGCATGTAAGCCAACTCCTGGTCGCCTTCTTCAGCTACGTTGGTACGCGGTCAGACAAGCGACATATGTCTCCAGTGCTTTGCATGCACTCCCTAGCGTGTCATTCCCTATTTGTCTTGGTCACCTAGTCAAGGATAGTAGAAGCTTTCTCTAAGTGTGACTCATCCCGATTCTGTCCTCCTTCCATCGTGTACGCAACAACTTTTGTGCTATTGTTGCTGACCCATAAAAAATTTCCAACAAGCGTCATCGGGGATCTTATGGTTTGGGCACTTTGTCAACTTCTTCTTGAACCTCGCCGGAGTTTCATGAAGTGCCTCGTCTTGAGTTATTAGAAATTGTAGATCTCATCCTTTAGCTACAACAATCTAGGGTGGAAGAATCTCCCCAAGAAGGCACATGTTATACCTAGGGAACCCGCAGTTAGACTCGAAGGGTGGAAATGGGAGAAAAAATATGGAAAATATTGCGGCGGTGGGAATGAGTGTTAGGCTGACTCATGAGGATCCCACAAGTCGTTCGGTGGATCGTGGGAAGGTTGAACTAGGCTGAGGAGTTGAGGTCCCCACGGGCATGGAACGACTCATGGTCGGCTACCACGAGTCGTCGGGTCCACCATGGGGTAAGGCTGAGGACTTACTTAAGGATGAAGCGGTATACTTGTGAAGTTGGTAAAGAGTCATTTCCTTGAGGGATGAGTCATCATGTCTACGTTAAGATCCCAGTGAAAAATTCCCGGTGGACTTGTGAAAGCGACCCAATGACTCATTGTCCCTAGTAACGAGTCATCAAGTCGCCCATTAGGGTCACCTGACGGTTATTTCCTGCCGAATTAGTAAGTGCTTTCTTGTAATTTTCTACGCTCCTAATACCTAAACTATGTTTTTGAGGTCGGGACAAGGACTTTTAAGGGAGATCATTCATGATAAGCCCCAATTGGTACATGTAAGAGTAGAGAGGAAGGGAGGAAGGAATTCAAGTGTTCTTTTTTAATTCTTCAAGTTTTCACCCAGGGGATCTTCAAGGGAGTTAAGAATCACGAAATTCCCGGGTATGTGGGGTTTTTAATGGGTGGTTTTAGTCACTACCCATGCCCAATTTCTCCCTCATTCTATGTTTAAAAAGTTACCAAGACTTGATGAGTCATAACCCAAATGTATGTTTTCCTTAAAATCTATATGAGCATGTTGTAGTATGTCAAAAATCACGGGTTTCAAATTATTGGGCTGTTTTCACTTGTTTTATTCAATGATGATTAAATCCCTCAAAAAAACACATGTGCCCCGAATCATGGGGTTTAGTGAAATTCATGGTTATGGTGATTTCTCAAGCATGATATGAACTTTTGAATTTTAAGCACGTTTTCAATACTCATGTTATTATGATCATGTTTCCTATAAATCAAGCATTTCAAGTATGATTGAAATTGTGGGCATTACCCACATGTCGCGTATGATTTATGAACTACTGATTTTAAGCCCGTCCATGGGCCCGAATTCCATGGCTAGTATTACAAATTCTCAAGAAGGTTATGATTAGCATGATTTAACTAGCCTGCATGTCATGTATGTGAATTTTTATAAGCACATTGCATGTGGGAGTAGTACTTAACAGAGTAGGTTTGGGGCTAAGGATTTACGCCCCAAATCTCGAACTTCTGCCCACCCAGTAGGTTATGTTTGGGACCTCCTTAGTGGCGCCACCACTCACGGGGCCTTCATAGTGATATCATGCCCTTTGATGGTTCATGCACTTGGCAAGGTATGAGCGGCCTCCGACTACGCTCACGGTCGGGCTCCATGTATAACTCATATGGGGTATGTCGTTTATAGAAATCTTCACTTGTTCCTCATGTTTTAATGCATGTATGATTATGTTATTTTGGCTCAAGTCGTGTTTTATGAAATGTTTTCCCTTGTGTTATGACTACGGCAGGTTTTATGCACATTTTGGGAATGTTGAGCCTTGTTATATATATATGATTTCGATCTTTGTAATCATGATGTCCCCCCTCTATAACTTTTACATTTTTAAATTATTGTTTTGAATACCTCACATACTCAGTACATCCCAATCTTGACCCACATATTTTCTATGTTGTATCATTTATGATACATGCTTGATTCACGGAGTTAACATGCTCTAGCTTGCTCGAATCTGCTCTCAGTTCTCGGTGGTGAGTCCTCATGGTTCGAGGGCTTCATGTTCGGATCTTGTTTGTCTTTTAGTTTTCGTAGGTTGGGGGTTAGTTGGGGTCTTATCCCTTCAGCCGTCCTCATTATGCTTAGAGGCTTTCATATGCCTACTTGTATTACATGAATTTGTTTATGCTTGGATCATGTTTGTTGTTTCTTATATTTCATGTCATGGTTTTATTTAGTTCATGATTATTAAGCTAAGAATTCTTAGCCTTTGGTGAATGATTTAGTTATATTCCATGCCATGGGTTGACTTGGTCCCTCGGGGCTCTCGTCCCGTGTGTCTACAATTCGGGTGTACTCTCGGTCGTGACAAACATGGTGTCAGAGAAATAGGTTCGAGATGTGTCCTAGGAGTCTTTTTCATGGGTGTAGAGAACGCCACACTTATGAAGAAGAGGCTACTAAATGTTTTAGGAAATGTTCCCTTCTTTCATGATCTATGTCGTGTGGTGAAAATGTCACCATCCTTGAGTCGTGCTATTCGCGATCTTGAGCAAAATTATATGCCCAAGTGATACTCAAATGCTTCATTTCATCTTTTTTATGTATCGTTATGTGTGCATTCTTATGTGATTTGTAGTTAAAATGTGAATTTATACTAACCAACATGATTAGTGTTGTTTTGCGGAGTAAATGTAATTTTGGGAAGCTAGATACATGTTGGTAAAAATTGGGAATGGACTTATAGCCGAAGCGATGGAAAGAGGGTCGGAAAGAGCGGCAAAAATAAGGGCTCACGCCGTGGAGCCATGTCATGCTACCATCGCGGAGGCATTCTGCCTCGGGTGATCTAATTTGGCCAATTCAATGAAGGTCAGCGTTGCCTCAGGTGACACGGAGGCAATGCCACGCGATGCAGGAGTGCGTGGCACATTGGGTACATTGACTTGGGACATCAACATCCGGTAAAAGGTTGGCGGCTGGCAGGTAACACGTTGGCACGGCTTTCCGCGTTGCGGCGAGTAACGCGTTGAGTAGTGTGAGAACACGATTCGAAGGAAGGGAGTCGCGTTAGCCGCAGTGGAGCGAGGAGGTGCTCCGCGATACAATCCGTGCCCGTTGCTTGTTAGAGAAAAATTCCCACTAGTATAAATAGCACACTTAGGTTATTTTTAAACATTAAACATTGAAGCAAAGCATTAGATTCTGGTGATTGAGGGGCGAAATCCTAGGGTTCTTCTCTATCTCTTTCTCCTTTATTTCAATTGTTTGTATGATTTATACTCATTTGACGATGTTTAATCTACAAATGAGTGGCTAAATTCACTTCTTGCTAAGGATAAGAACATTTGTATTGAGATATAATTGTTGATCATTTGGTTTTTCATCTTTTCTTCAATGGTTGTTCTATCAATTCTTGTTCTTAATGCATTAATGTTTGGCCAATGTTAATGTATATCTAAAAAATTCAATTTCGATTTTGAAAAGAAAAGAAATTGGAAAGTTGTGAATTGGTAGGATATATGATCTCTTCTTAGTTTGGGAAAAATTGAGAATTGATTTACATTAGAATAGAAATATATACGAAAGTCGTATTAGTCGATTAAGAAATTGGTTTTTAAGTGGCTAGAACATGAAATTCTTTTATCAGAAATGTAGGTTGAGTTCATGATTGTAGTTGGGTAGGATCACGAGAAAGTTTCAATCCATAGGCAACAATTCTGACCTTGGCGAAGGAAAGATTAAGCTGGGTGTATCAATAAAATTGCTTCCATGTTACGTTTAACTCAGCATGCTCGTACTATAGTTCGAGACTCACTTTTATAATTTTGTCTTAGATTCGTATAAATTAAAAACTATACTCTCAAAATCTTATTTAAATTGTTGTACGCATTTTAAAGTAATAGTTCATTAACACTTAAGTTCATTATTACCTTAGTTCGGTCCACAATGGGATCGATACTTAGCTTACTTAAGCCATTTTACTGCTTGTTCGACCCGTGCACTTGCGTGTAGTTGCAAAACATACCGAACAAGTTTTGGCGCTATTTACCGGGAAGGCAATGAAGTAAAATTGTTTTCTTAGTGTTAGTTTAAAATTTCTATATAAGTGCTAAAAACTTGATCTTAGCCTATCTTTTGCCGATATTGAATTCTGTTGAACACTAGCAAGAGACAAGGAGTAGGTGGATTCATACTTAGAGCAGAAAGACAATTCCATCGTCAAGAAAGCTCTAGAGAAAGAAGAGTTTGAAGTTGCTCGAGACAAACAATCTGGAGCAACAACAAAATCCACCACTCGTAGTAGTGGTAATTAGGAAGTAACGTAGGCCGGTTCGGCAAGTGGAAATCCCACATGCGAACAATGTTATCAGAAATAGTCGCAAACTGAGCCGGGAGGGAGGTTTTGGTGAAACGAATATGGTGCAAGCTACTTTGCACACGGCCCAGGCAATTCCTGGTCTCCCTGCAAAGATCCACAACGACATCTCGAAACTTTTGGAGATAAGTGATACCCACATCCCCCATTGGAGTATCATCAGATTATGTAAGGCTTACGTATTCCCATTTTCCTTATTGGGAGAATCAAAGAGGTGGTTGAAAGCAGGAACCACCTAACTCTGTCACCACATGGGATGATCTTAGAAAATTTTGATATGGTTCTTTCCATCCGAGGAAAAACGGCAAGACATAAACCGATTCGTTTTAAACAAAGAGAGGGAGAATGCATGTCAAACTGGGGAAGATTCAAATCTATGTTACGGGATTGTCCTCACCATCACCGGTCCAATAATGATGCTGTGGATACTTTCATAGGGTTTGGAGACCCCACACAAAATTTTGCTAGACTCGGCGGCGGGGGACAAGCATTAGAAAAAGACTTATGAGGAAGTTTGGAACCTTTGTTAAATCGTATTTCGCGGGGGAAATCCAGTGGAATGCGGACTCTTCTAGAGGAGGAATAAGGAAAGCGGCGGGAGTCTTGGAAGTGGATGGTTTTACGGCTAACTCATTTTGCACGAATGAAGTTGCATTGCAAGATCAACTCAACACCCACTTCGGCAATATGAGCTTGAATCAACCTCGAGCCCCGATCAATGTAGTGCGCGAATTTGGTGTGAAGTATGCGGTAGTAAGAACACTCGAGTGAGTGTTGTGGGTGCGAATCCAAATTCGGTGAACTTTGTTGGAAATGTGCTGGAGAAATAATCACCAACGGTATGGAAACAATTACAACTCGGGTGGAGAGAAATCATCCAGGAATTTCTCTTGGGTATGCTTTTGACCATCGGGCGAGTTCAAATCGGGGCGCGAGAAATCAAGGAGGCAGCAGAGGAACTATCGGACTGTCTGAGAGGAAACAATGCACCTCCTCCACCACCCGCGGCATTAAGGAAATGTTTAAAACAATGATAGCTAACCAAGATCAAATGCAGGCAGATTATGTGAAATTGGCATGAGATGTAAAAGCAATCGATTAGCTACAAAGCGTTGGAGTACCCCGAGTTTGGACAACTAGCTAGAGCTCAAAACACCAGGCCAAGAGGAGGACTACCCGAGTGACAGCGACCCCAATCCCAAGCAGGCAAAATATAGTGACCCTGAAAATTGGTTTACAACTCAAGGAAGTGGGTAGAAAGACCACCTCGTGATGCGTGACGGTGGAGAAGAGAGGGAGTATGATGATGAGAGGGGGAAGGAGAAGAGCGGTTGAAGCGAAGGAGCCCACCACCCCCGTTCCCTCAAAGATTAGAAACCTGAAAGGAGAGGCTTGTTTCAAAAGAAAGGAGAAAGTTCATGGAGGTGCTTAAACGTACACATTAATTTACCTCTTGTTGATGTTTTCGAAGTCTTAGAAATATGCAAAATATATCTAGGACATCGTAGCTAACAAACGGGTCGACAGGGTATGCTACGGTGGCGCTTGCGGAGTGCATTTCCGGATCTGAGAATAGGTTGCATATGGCTCAAGGACCTTGGGAGCTTTACCATTCAAATCCACAATTGGGCAAAGTAATAAGAGGCACGTGGATTATGCGATTTGGGAGCCGATATTAACTTGATCATAGACATCGGTGTTCAGAAGTTGAGGATGAGCGAGTCCTAGACGGCTACGGTGATGCTAGGTTGGGGCCGTTCTTTGGCCGGACCGGATGGCATTGTGGAGGGCATCTTGTGGTGCAAGTGGGCTCCCTTATCTTCTTGGTAATTTTGTTGTTCTAGATTTTGAGCGGGATGCGGAAGTCCACGTCCTTTCTTAACAGCTGAGAGCTTTGATTGATGTAGGCTGCCCAGGCGACTAACTATGCGAGCGCATGAAAAGTGGAGGTATTTTATGTATATAAGGCCATGAAACTAGGCCATACATAAGGAGCTTTCATGTGCTAAATCAGCGAGAAATTCTTTAGATTGTTGAATCTCGAGATCCATTGGAAAGAGCATTGATGAGCTCCGTCATTTCGGAGATAAGGATACTTATGAGATGGTGCAAATCTTTGAATGAACCACAAAGGTATCTCAGGATGTATGACTTTTAGCCTTTAATGAGATCACTGGAACCATTGGCGAAACCATCTATTGAGGAAGCACCAAAAATTTGGTTGAAAACATTGCCTCCCATTTAAAATATGTCTTTTGGGGCTGGCACTTTGCCGATCATCATCTCCATAGAATTGATGGAGGCACAAGAAAAGAAGCATTGGCGGACCTCGAAGAAGGAAGAAAGCAATGGTGGAAGGTAATCGAGATATTAGGGTATCAAATCCGGCATTTTGCGCACACGAGAATTTTCATGGAGACGGAGCGAAGCCAGCTGTTGAAGCCTCGCGGAGGTTGGGCTCCGATGATGAAGGCCAGTTGGGAAAGAAGTAATTAAGTGGCTTGATGCGGGTGTGGTCTATCTATTTCGGACAGCGAATGGGTCGGCCAGTTCGGTGTGTCTCGAAGAAGGAGGAGATGGCCGGAAGTGGTCACCAATGGAAAAAGTGGCGATCTATTCGCATCCTCATAGGCTAGCGGATTTGCATGGACTACGAAGCTCAATGAAGCCACGGAAAGATCACTACTATCCCGTTCATTGATCGTAATATTAGACAATTGGTGGACAAGAATATTATGTTTCCTTGATGGTACTACATTATAACCAAATAGCCATAGCACTTGGGAGGACCCGGAGAAGACTACCTTCACGTGTCCTTATGGGACATATGCTTTTAGGCGGATGCCATTTGGGTTATACAATGCACCCACCACATTCGAGATATTCATGATAGCGTCTTTCACGAGCATGGTGGAAGATTTCGTCGAGTATTTATGGATGATCACTACATTTTCGGTAGTCGTTTGCTACTTGTTTGCGAGATCTTGACAGTGCTAGCTAGGTAATGAAAATCTAACACCTTCGCGGGAGAAGATATTTCTTTGGCCGAGGGAGAGTTTATGATGCCGGCCTTAAAATTTCATGGGAGTGGAGATGGAGTGTTACTTAGAATAAGTTATTTATTACCACAGTGTGATGAAGGGTGTTGCGTTTTTCTGGACATGAGTTCTGAGCTTGATTCATCAAGAACTTCTCCAAAATTTCTAGACCATTATGCGGAGTTGCTAGAAAAGAGGTGAAGTTCAAAGTTTGATGAGTGTGTCAAAGCATTCGAGTTAGAAGCAGCTTGATTGATAGAAGCACCTATCCTTATTTCTCTAGATTGGGAGCAAACCATTTGAGCGATGTGTGATACAGCGTGTGGGCTGTGGGAGCTGTATTGGGGCACCGGAGGAATAGAATCTTTCATTCTATTCATTATGCAAACAAATCATGGCGCTGCCCAAAGTAATTATGATCACCGAGAAGGAGATGCTAGCACTTGGTGTTTGCGTTTGATAAATTCAAGTCCTATTGGGTGGGTTCGAGAGTAGTGGTATATACCGTCATGCAACGATTCGGTGCTCATTTAGAAAAGATGCAAAGCCCGGGCTGATCGAGATGGATCTTTTCTTTGCAAAGTTTGACTTAGAAATTAAGGGTGAAAAGGGGATCGGGAATCAAGTGGCGAGATCACTATGTCGCGATTTGGAAGCGATTCGCATGTGAAGGAAGGTAATGACATCAAAGAGGAGTTCGGGATGAGCGGCTCTTGGCAATAGGGGAAAATTGAGATCCTTGGTATGCATACATTAGTGAATTTGCTAGTGAGTGGAGTCTGTCATAGGGGCTACGGCTCAGCAGAGAAAAAGTTGAGGCATGATTGCGGTATTTTTATTTGGGATGAGACGTACTTGTTTAAACGAGGACAGTCCAGGTTATGAGAAGATGCATCCAGGAGAGCAGTTACCAAAAGTTTTGAGGAGTTGTCACTCTTCATTGTATGGAGAACTCCACGGAGGCGGCGGACGGCGCATAGGTGCTACGGTGTTCGGGTTTCTTTTGGCCTACCTTGTTCGGAGACTCTATGGCATACGTTAAATGTGCGATAGATGTCAAAGGGCAACACAAATTGGTAGAGGCAAGAGATGTCGGCGCAACATATATTAGAAGTGGAGATCTTTGATGTATGGGGCATAGATTTCATGGGCCCATTTCCCCTTTGTCATTTGGTAATCATTACATCTTGGTGGCCGTTGATTATGTATCAAAGTGGAGTTGAAGCAATAGCTTGCCCGGGAATGACCTTGAGTGGTAACAAATTGTGAAAAAGCACATTTTCACCGAGGTTCGGAGACACCTGAGCCATTATCGATGATGGAGGGCTCATTTTGTCAATGCAAGTTTTAAGAAGTTGCTAGCTAAGTATGGGGTGCACCACAAGGTGGCGGCAACATATCATCCCCAAACTAGTGGGCAAGTGGAGGTGTCGAAGAAGTGAAGCGATTCTCCGGAGAGCTTCAGAGTGAATGCACAACGTAGTGATTGGTCAGAAAAGCTTCGACAATGCGTTGTGGGCATATAGAACTACTTACAAGACACCAATTGGAACTTCTCCCATACCGATTGGTGTATGGAAAACGTGTCATCTGTAGGTGGAGCTAGAACACGCAGGAAACTACGGGCGATGAGGAAATTGAATATGGACTTAGAGCTAGCGGGCAAAAGAGGGCGTGCAACGGCGGAGCTTGATGAGTTTCTTTGGCATGCTATGAAAGTGCCAAGTGCTACAAGAGAAAACAAGAGGTGGCACGATAGCGTATGATTAAATCGTATTTTCAGCCGGGGCCGAAAGTGTTTCTTTCAATTCAAGATTGAAGGCTTTGTTTCCGGGGAAATTGCGGTCCAAATGGTCGAGAACCGTTTAATGTAGTGAGAATGACCCCGCACCGGGCGGTAAATTGTGGCAAGAAGATCGAAGTGCCACTTTCTTGGTTGTGGGCAGCGTTATGGCGCTGCTGGGGTGAGGGCGTTATTCGGGAAAGACGTCCCATCACTGCAGAAAGGATGATTGAGCGTTAATGATGTCGAGCCGTGACGGTAAACCGGGCGGCACACGGGGAAGCAACTTGAAATTGTTGTAATAGAATATTTGAATAAAGAAAAAGAAAAAAAAAATTGTGTTTGCGTTGGAAACCTTAATTCTAACCAATTTCGTGTTATGAGATTTCAGGTGGAACGGAGGGCAAAAATGCAAAGAAGCGCATAGGAAAAAAATCAAGGTGAGAAAAATAAAAAAAAAGTGTGGCATTACGGTAGGCCAACGCGTTGGCTCCGTCACGGAGGGAGTGCTCAGCGTTACCTGGGTAACCGTTGAGAATTGCTGAATTTTATAAAATTCCAAAATGATGGCGCGATGGCTCAGGTGTCACGAGAGGGGTGCTCAGCGTTACCCTCGTGACACGTTGAGTGTTATTTCACGTCGGGTCACAGGATCCCTTGTAGGAGTAACACAACGCGAAAAACACCCTTTAAACCCCAAATCCCCTCCTTTTTCCCCATTTCCCATTCCCTCCGCGACCAACACCCCAAATTCCCTTCTCCCCAACGTGACACGGACCTAGGCACAAGTTTTCTGGCACTGATTTCATCGGATTAAAGGTATGTTCTTGAACTTAACCTCATTTTTGCTTGAATTTTCAATTTTTGAACATTTGAGGTGAGTAAAACTTGCTCTAGTTGTAAATTAAGCTTGAATTCATGTAAGTTATGATTGATTGATGTTCATAGTATCGTTGTGAGTATATGAACTCGATAAATGCATATTTTATTGAATTTGGCGAAGTTGGTAACTAGGGTTAGAATTTGGAATAAGGAATAAACTAAATTTGGTTGAAATGTGAAAAAATTGGGCTGTGCATGTTGGGTGATGTGAATTATGTTGTGATGTGTCGAATATGCTAAGTAGACAAGAATTTTGAATGAAATTGGTGAATTGCATAGGTTGTTATTGAAAAAATTGGGCTAAGTGCTATGTGATGTAATGGAATCGATGGCGATATTGTTATTCGTTGTACAGTACGAGTAGTACATAGTAATTGTTACATGAAACATCTGAATGCACGAAGCATGTTGAGTGTTAAGAGTTGAGAAAGCGTGATTGTCTTGCCGTTGTTTTAATTGTGGTTAAAGACTAAGTGTGGGGTGACATAACGCAACTAACCTTAGTTGAAGCCATTTTAACTTGAATAACATTGGGATTATGCATTCGATGGTACAAGAACAATGTCAAGCAGGCTAAAGACAAAGGAAAGGGCTCATCCACATCGGGCGCCCAGAAGCAGAAAAAGGAATGGGTGGGAGCAGCTGATTTCCAGCGGCACAGCCCGGTTCCACAAGGCAGCCTTGGAGCAATATGGGAGCAGATGGGTGATGGATGAAGGGAAGAAATGGTATGCAAAACACAAAGAGACCAAATACTTCCACTGAGGAGCTTGCGTTACCAAGGAGCCACGCCTGAGAATTCTAGAGAATCGTACCTTGGGATTGACCTTCTTGAAGTGAACTATCTTTGAAGAGCCCCGAGGAGTGCGATCTTCGTCACAGTCGGGAGTTACATGCCAGCGGAACCCGACCCTCCGCGATCACACCGTCAAGATAAGGGGCAGGTTGTCACCTTTGAGCCCCGCCACCTGAATGCTATATTGGTGGCGCGGGACACAGACGCCCATGTACTCCATGTTGAACATAACTCCACCTTATGCGGACATCGGATGCACTCTGTGTGGGCCGTTCGACAGCACGGTGGAGCGAGGCACAAGGAAGGCTACCATCGACTGCTTTGCCTTACTCTCAAATGAACGAGGGAAGCCGGGATTTGGCTCAAAATTGTGTGTTCTTGCGATCCACAGGGTGCAGTGACGAGATGTCACTAGAGATCGAAGTGTGCTTGAGTATACGCTACACGATGAAAGGAGCTTGAGATAAATGTTGGGGAGGTGATCATCGACGCCATGAAGAAAACAGACCATCAAGGGCGCAGTACGGGTTTGGCGGTTTCGCGACCACGTTCTGAGGGCCATGATATCGAGAGAAGAATACAGGTACATCCTGCAAATGGATAGGCGTGCCTTGGACGTCACCAAAACCAAGGCACACGACACTGCTCACGGGCCAATTCTCACACTAGGCGAACAACATGCTCGGGATGATCGGTATATGGCCGCATGTTCGGGATGCGGTGCGTAGTTGCGCATGGCGGGAGGCCGGCAACGAGAAGATGAGGTTGTGGCGGCTCGACTTGGATTACCCACGGCGAAAATTCTGAGACTCATGTCGAGTGGGGCCAACTTTTATAGACTGTAGATGGCGATGTCCCCAGGTGAGGAGACACGCCATGAGGACTACGATGGTGAGTCGTATGAAGACGGCGGGCGTTAGGATATGGGAAGTGAGCAACGGCACGATGAAGAAGTTGAATACTTCGATTGATGGGAGTTTCACCACTCTTTTGTGATATGTTGAGGTGTGAACAGGGGCCGGTGTTCGGTTTAGGGTATTGGGGTGGGAGTAGTTAGATTCTAGTTGCTTTGTTGTTGTTTATGTTTATGTCTTGTGTTGTTGTGCTTGTAAAAAATGTGATACACGTGATTTTGTGTGGTATGTTGCATGTGGGGGAATTCGATTGTTGTAATGAATGTTAGATGATTTGTTGTGTCTTTTGTGTTGAGTTGTTTATGGTTGGTTTTGTGTAAATATTTTTGTTTCTATCGAAATTATGTCGATGTTTTAAATATTTTTGTTTTTTATCGAAATTATCGATATTATTAAAAAAATTTTTGAATTTTTATGATTGGAGTTTTCTCGATGTTTTGTTTTCGGTGCTCTGAGAATAGTGCCATTGAACCGAAATTAAGTAAATAGTGAGTTCCCTATGATGGATGGATGTGGCTGTCTTAAAGGGAAATGTAGTCGATAGGAGTAGTTTTTTTCTTTCTTTCTTTTTATTTTCTGTTCTTTTGTTTGTTTTTCCCAAACGTGTCGCTACTTCTTGGTTAGGAATTCTTGTTGCATGTGGCACATGATATTAAGATGCAAAGGTGATTCCTATCAAAGCATGCAAATGTATAATATGAAAGCATGCAAATGTGTAAACATGTTGAGATACCTAGGCCATAGAGTTCGATTCGGTGTGATTGAGGCTTAATATTGAATTCTTGTAATTAGCTGAATGCTTAATTATTTTAGCACTAGGGATAGTATAACCAATTAAGTGTGGGGTGGGAGATGTGAACTTCATATTTCAATGCATGCCTTAATCACTAAATTTGTACATGGTAGGCCTAGTTTTTTTTCGAATTTATGACTTATCTTGCATGCTTGTTTGTTTGTAGTATTTTTAGTTTTATTTTATTTTGGGTTCCTTTGGTTTTTGTTTTTGGTACTTTTACGGTGGATAGTCCCTTAGAACCGACTAGAGAGTCTAGATTTTTTATTTATTTATTTTTTTTATCATTGAGTCATGACTTTTCCCGATGATGGATGGATGACGACCGTCTTAAGGGTAAATTAGTCGTTAGGAAGAACAATAACTTGGATCCTATGAATTCTAGGTTCTTCACTTTAGGTATCATTTAGACTTTATTAAATTCATTCAAAAATGCATAAAAAAGGTAGAAACATTTAGTCTTTTGGGAACTTGACTCTTGTACTTGAAAAAAATGGGCTTAATTATGTTAGTGATGCAATATGGATATATGTGTTTATGTGATCTTGATTTCCATTGTTAATCCATCTTGTGCCAATGTGTGAGGAATTATTTTTGATATACTCCATGCTTGTAAATTGATGTCTAGAACTGGCTCGGTGTGTGTGCAAAGCAAAATAAGAATGATTGATTTAGGAAGTGATATAGGCATTTCTTTGGAAACCATATTTTTATCCTATATTATCTACCTTGATTGTAATTATCCTAGTTAGCTATGTTTGATCCCTAGCCTATTATTTTGATAGCCATATTACAAGCTTAATCCCTTTTGTTCTATTGATTTGTATTTGATCCAAATGACTCCTAGAGCACTTTAATGAAATATTTTGTTTATTCTTTTTGTGTGTCAAACCAGGTAACATTTTCCTATGATAGATTGAGAGGCGAATTTCTTAAAGAAAAATGTCAAGTTGAGTTTATCTTTTTAAGTCATTGTTGCACTTACTTTGAGCGGTGCCACCAAAAAAAATTTGGCATAGCAAAATGATTTTACGTTTAAAGGGGTACATGAATTTTAAAAAGAGCATTCTCTTTTCATGAGTTGTACATTCTTTGTTTGTCTTTTGATTCACAAGACGAGTATGAAAAACTCAAAATAGCCTGTCTAAAGTCATGCCTTTGAATTGATCATGAGAATTACTGAACTCTTTGGATTGTGATGCCTTGTGTGGTGAGATCTTTAGCTTAATTCTTGTGTATGCATATTGTATAGAACTTTCCCCGAATGTGATTCAAGGAGAAATCCTAAATGTAGCTATACCTTAAAAATGACCTTAATGTAATACTCAAAAGTTTCTAAGACTAGACCCGAGATTTGAAAGGTGATCAGCAGGAAAAGTTTGAGCATTGCTTCAGTACGAATCAACCTGCAAGTCGTAGGTTGGTGATATGGGGCGTGGGAAGACTCATGGGAAGACTCGTGGTTCAGTTTAGAGATTTATTTCCCCAAACCATGAGTCCCCACTAAAATTCATAGTGTTTGAATATGAATCCTGGTACAGATTGTAACAAGTACTTGGGATTTTTCAAATGTTAATTGTAAGGGTGATGGTATAGTTCATAGGATTGGAGATTTTGGACTTGGTCAATACGGCAGGATTCCATGAGTCGTAGGTGTATTGAACGACTCGTGGTACGAGTCATGACAGCTGATAGAATCATTTTTCCTACGAATTCATTAAGGCTATTTTCACAAATTCTAAGCTCTAAGCCCTAAACTATGTCATTTTAAGCTCTGAAAAGATGGTTTTAAGGGAGTTTAACCTATTCTAAATCATTCCCCTCCTATGCATGTAAGATTAGGATTTTCCCATTGAAGATCAAGCCTAGGATTCATCAATTTCTTCTTAAAATATCTTGAGCTTTAAAAGATAAGGTAGATTCAGCTCACCCAGGTATGTAGGGCTATGAATGAGAATTTCTTTCACTCTCATGCTCAAAATTCTCTTCAATTCCATGAACTTTAAAGTTCTAAATCAAGTTCATGATCTTTTGGGGTTTTACCCAAATTTGTGAAATTCTCTATGATTTACTTATGGGTAAATTCCCTTCATGTTTCAAAGTATGTTTTAAAATTCATGGGACGATTTTATACCTATTTTGATTGTAAATTCATGATTTCAAGTTTAAGAAAATCATGCCCAATTATGCAAGTTCATGAGAAGTCAAGTTTATGATTTATGATTTCAAGTATAATGAGATATCTTGCATGATTGAATGTTTACAAATTACCCAAGTATGAATTTATGATTTTAACTTATGAAATCTATTTCAAGTATGCTTGATTTTGGGATTTGGGCAAGCCCACACAAGTTAAGTATGTTTTCATGATTCAATTCAGTTTTATAATATCAGTTTACTATATGGTTTGGAGTGATACTCCCTATTTTCAGCTTATGGTATGTTGGAGCCAGGACTCCCCATATTCAGATTTAAAGCTATGCATGTAATTACATTATCAACTTCATTGAAAAGTGTGGAGAGCACCTTGCATGTTTTTTTGGAGTAATGTCTAGCACCGAGTAGGCTAAGAGTTCATGTAAACCCCAGGTCTCAGAACTATGTGCCAACGTAGGTTTATATATTTACATTGGGACCTCTCTTATGAGCTTCCGGTGCCCCCAAGGGGCCTTCATCTTGATATCGGTATCACGGTAGCATCTTAGACCTGACAAGATTTTGGACGGCTCTACCCACTTGAGTGTGATAGTTGGGGCATCACCTAAGCTCCATCGTCATGGTGTCAGTTTTGGCGAGTCTCCCATTGTTCCTCTTAGTTATGCATGTTCATGACTTATGATATTATGTTTTTAGCAGATTTGACCCAATGATCAGTTTGTAAACTTTTATTAATGACCTCAGTTATAGCAAGCCATATGATTCTATTTTCAGTTTGTGGTCATTCGATTCAGATATGAGATTCAGTTTATTACTATATATGTTTTTAGATATCAGCATGCAGTCCTTACTCTCATGATCTTCCAATTTATGTTTATATGCATAATTTTTGTTCTTACTTACTCAAGATGTTTTACTTACCCTACATACTCAGTACATTCCAAGTACTGACCGCATACTCTATATTATATCATTTCATGATAAAGGTACAGACGATCAGACTCAATTCCACCGTTAGTCATTTCCCGTAGCCTAGTTCAGTTTCTCTTATTGGTGAGTCCTCATACTTCGAGGACCTTCATTTGGTTGAGTTATGTTATATTCAGTTTTAGGCTTTAGCGAGCTTGTTGGTGGTGTTGTCCCATCAGCTCATCAGGCAGTTTAGAGGCTTATCAGACAATATGTAGAACTTCAGCTTTGTCAGTGTTGACTCTTTATGGTTAATATATATTCAGACTTCTGCTTATTCATGTTTAGTTTAACAGTTTTTGTTTGATGTATTCTCTTTAGCTATTATGTTCATGCCATGGGTCAACTTAAAGCCATTCATGGTTCTAGATTTCATGTCCCGATCTGGGGCCTCAGCTCGGGTCATGACCAAATTGGTATAAGAGCAAAGGTTTAGAGTGACCTATGGTGTACGAAAGCCGCATTGAGTAGAATCTTTTCCATTGGTGTGAAGCGCGCCACACTTATAAGGGAGAGGTTACCACACATTTTAGGAAATTTTCCTTCTTTCATCCTCTATGTCATGTGATGAAGTATCTCTCTATCCTTCTAACTCGTGTTATACGCGTTTTGTAGAATCATGCCTCCACGCCGAGTAAATAGTATAAGAAATAGAAATGGAAATGGCAATGAAGATGGCAATGAAGATGCACACCAGCAAGTCCCGCCAGCACCAGCAGGTCCTTTTCCCGAGAAAGTCTCTCATGCCGAGTTTAGAGCGGCTTTTCAGATGTTGGCACAGGCTTTGACCGCTCAGGTCAACTAGCAAGTGGTGCCCCATGTCCCTCAGAATGGGAACGCAGTGGTGGCTCAAGTTCGGGAATTTCTTAGGATGAATCCACCTGAGTTTCTTGGGTCAAGAGTGGATAAGGACACCCATGAGTTTCTTGAGGAGATACAAAAGATCACCCCAGATTATGGGGGTGAGGGGAGAAGAGATCACATACTTAGCCTCCTATCAGTTGAAGGGAGTTAGTTATTTTTGGTATCGTCAATGGAGGGATGGTAGAGCAGTGGATGTTGTTCCTATGAGCTGAGATAAGTTCATGACTGCCTTCTTAGACAAATTCTTCCCTAGGGAGTTGAGAGAGGCAAAGGCGGTGGAGTTCATCAACTTAAGGCAAAATAGTATGAATGTGCAACGCCTTGGAGTTCACCCGGCTGTCCAAGTATGCACAGGAGATAGTTGCAGATCAGAGAGCCTGTACGAATAGATTTGTGTATAGGGTATCAAATTCGCTGGTCAAAGAGTCTAGATTTCTCTCGATTGGTTACATACGCCCAGCAGATAGAGGTGGATCAGAGGAAGGATAGGGAGAGAGAGGCCAACAGGGCCATGACAGGAAGCTTTGAGTTCAACTAGAAGAGGTCCAGTGGCGGACATCGTCAGCAGTCCCACCGGAGATCATCAACCCTAGCGCCATCATCAGCCAGTATGCCATCTAGATCTAGGCGTGATTATAGAGGAAGGACATCAGGCTCTCGAGGTCAGGGGAGCATGCTAGTAGAGCCCAGCATTCCAGTTTGTAGTAGGTGTTATAGTAGGCACACCGGAGAGTGCTTAGCAGGTTCAGGTGCCTGTTTTGGGTATGGAAATCCCAGATACATACTCAGAGATTGCCCTGCAGCCAGACAGGGCCATGGTAGAGGTTGTGACCTAGCCACCAGTTCAGCAACTCCACCAGCAGGCTCAGCTCAGCAGGGTGCATCCACTAGTGCAGGTGGTGGTCAGCATCAAAACAGGCTTTATTCCCTCTCATCTCATCAGGAGCTGGAGGTCTCTCCAAATATGGTCACTTCTATGTTACGAGTATTTCATCTTGATATATATGCATTGTTATATCCAACCTCATGGACTAAATCCGGTCCTATCATCACAACTTCACCGACTTTAAACCACCCAATAGGCAATCTACATCTCTGCCCATAGAGAGCCTCGATCGGAGCCATCTAGATGCTAGAATGGTAGTTATTATTATATGAAAACTCAATGAGAGGCAAATGATCATCCCAACTACCCTTGAAATCAATCACACATGCTCTCAACATATCCTTTAG
>JACEIK010008645.1:49500-60608 GCA_018107945.1 Datura stramonium | reverse complement strand
GGAGAAGTATTCACTTTACGGCTAGGAGCACATTGACACTAGTTTGGAGCAATTCTACTTACCTTAGTTCGGTAGCTCGACGATTCGTCGGCCGTATTTCACGAAACAAAATCTGTAGGAATGCTCCGTGCTTCTAAATACCTCGGTACCTGAGGTTAATTTAGATTTGGACTACGTTTGACGGTGTAATCGATCGATATTTTCTTACCCTCTTCGCACCCTCTGTCGTCTCTCACGGTTTCTGGAAATAATATGATGTTAAATGATCAATTAAACCGAAATGGGGCTTTATATACTGGGGCCTGGAAAGGCCCAACGTGTCACGGAGCCAACGCGGTGGCCCCACCTCCGTGACACGGTGCCATCGCGGAGGGGCTCTGCCCTGGCTCCTTCCGCGATGGTTCAATAGGTTTCTCGTCCGATCTTCTCCCAGGCCTTTTTCTAGCATGTATGGCTTTCAAATATGCTTAACCAACGCACGAATAGGCCATCTAGGTGCCGGGAATCTTACGGGGTGTAACACCATGAGTCATGGTATGGAGGAACGACTCGTGGTGTCAGTCGTGACTCCTGGCAGTGTGTAATTTTCTGCGAAATTAGTAAGGGTGTTTCCATTATTCCTAAGCTCCTAAGCCCTAAACTATGTCATTTTAAGCTCTAAAAGAGGTGGTTTAAAGGGGTTTAACCTATTCTAAATCATTCTGCTCCCATGCATGCAATATTAGGAATTCCCATTGAAGATCAAACCTAGAATTCTTCAAGTTCTTCTTCAAACCTCTTGGGCTTTCAAGGACAAGTGTAGATTCAGATACCCAGGTATGTAAGGCTATGAATGAGGGTTCCTTTCACTGTCATGCTCAAACTCTGCTCAAATTAATGAATCAAGTCTTAATCCAAGTTATGATCAAAAAGGGTTCAACCCAATTTTATAGAATTCTCTATCAATTATTTATGGGTCAATCCCTTTTATGTTTAAAAGTATATTTGAAGATTCATGAGCAGATTTTAAGCATGTTTTGATTACAAATTAATGATTTCAAATTTTAGAAGATTATGCCCAATTATTCAAGTTCATGAAAAATTCAAGTTTATGATTGATGATTTCAAGTATGATGAGATATGTAGCATGTATGAATTCTTACAAATTACCGATGTATGAATCTATGATTTTGATCAATAAAGTCTATTTAAAGTACGCGTGATTTTTAGATTTGGGCAAGCCCATACAAGACAAGTATGTTTTATGATCTAGCCAAGGCTAACAAGATCAAATGATAGATATATATATATATTTTTGAGTCAAGACTCCTTAAATGTATGGATTCAAGTTATGTTCTAGAATAGGATTATATGAACATTATACATGTTTTAGGAGTAGTGTCTAACACCGAGGAGGCTAGGGGTTCCAAGGTTCCCCATTCTCATAAACTACACACCAGCGTAGGTATATTTTGGGGCCTCTCAAGAGAGCATTTCTGTAATGCCCTAGAAACCCTAAGATCAAACCCCAGAGTTAAAATAGAGAAAACTAAAAAATCTGTACCAGGTCACAGAACGAGTCATTCTGTGACCCGTGGGGATGACAACGAGTTGTTAGGTGACTCGTGGTAAGATGATGGCTTTGTGTTCTAGGATTTGAGATTTTGGGTCACCATGGGCATGACCATGAGTCGTGGTCAGATCCCACAACTCGTTGAGTCATCCGTAGTCAAGATTGGTCAAGGGTCAAAGGTTTTGGATAGTGGAGACCACGAGTCATGGTCACCAATGATGGGGACCCTTTGAGGTAAAATGGGCAGTGTACATGACGACTGGAGGCTATGAGTCGTGGACCAAGGTGACGACTCGTCCAATACCTCGTTGGGACTGTAAGTCAGTTATTTTCTAAAAATTTATTAAGGGCTTTTTCGTAATTCATATGGTCCTAAGGCTTAAACTACGTCATTTTAAGCTTAGTTATGAAAGTTTTTAAAGGTCTAAACCTATCCTAAGCCTTACCATTCCATGCATGAAAGACTAGGAGGCTCTTGGAGGTGATCAAAGCTTGAATCCATCAATTCTTCTTCAATTTCTTTTGGGTTTTCAAGGAAGAGAGAAATCAATCTACCTAGGTATGTGAGGCTATGAATAAAAATTCCTCCCACTCTCATGCCAAAACTTCTATCAATTCCATGATATTCAACTTCTACTATTCAAGTTCCATGATCTATGTGGTTTAATCTAATTATTGTGAATTTCTCTATAATCTATCTACGGGTCAATTCCTTTCATGAATTAAATCATGTTTTATGATTTATGGGCATATTTTATAACTATTTTGAATATAAATTTATAGATTCAGATTTAAATTAAATCATGCTCAATTATGCATGTTTTTTTATGAAAAATCAAGTTATGATTTCTTTATGATCTTGTTTTCTTTTAGCCCATTATGATTATGACTAATGACAAGATTTCTCTCAAATGCTCATCATGATTTATGAATCTCAAGTATCAATGATTTAAAATTTTGTATGAATATCATGATTTATGAATTTATGATTATGGCTGGCTCACGGGCCTTATTTTATGGCTAGTTCATGTATTTTCAAGCATGCTTATGATTATCATGATTTAACTACCCCATGAATTTCATGTATGTTATCCTATGAGAACTATATATATCTTGGGAGTAGTATTTAACACCGAGTAGGTTCGAGGCCCAGATTTTGTCCCAAATCTCGAAACAATGTGCCACTGTAGGTCATGATGGGACCTCCTTTTAGATTGTGCCCCTTTCCCCCAAATAGGCCCTTCATGAGTGATATCACGCCCTTTCATGGCTCTACCCTTGGCAAGGTACGAACACCCTCCCGACTAGGGGTTTACAGGTCGGGCTCCATATGTGCTCATATGGGGTATGTCTGTTATAAGAATCTCGCACTGTTCCTCATGATTTATGTATGATTATGATTATATACTTTTGCTCAATTCATGTTTAATAAAGCTTTTTTCTCTCGTGAGTATGATTATGAATGATTTACGAATATTTTGAAACCTTGAGCCTTAAGTTGCATTATGACATTTATGTTATGATCATGTTGTCCTACTCTTATGAACTTTTATGTATTTTAAATGTCCATTTTATTTACCTTGCATACTCGGTAAATTTCACGTACTGACCGCCGCATACACTATGTTGTATCGTTTTATGATATTGGCTTCAGACTCAGCCTCGTCACTAGTAAGTTTCCGATGTCAGCATCCAACCTCTATGGTGAGTCCTTATCTCTCGAGGACCGTTAGTATCAGTTATCTTGGCATTTTTAGTTTCCTAACTTGTCGGTTTAGTTGGGAGTGTTGTCCCATCAACCCATCAGTTATGTAGAGGCTTTCAACCTAAATGTATTGATCAGCTCGTCATGTATCATGTGATTTCCAATTTTGATATTATGTTATGATGAGATATCTATTATGTTTATTATGTCAAGTCTCCCTCTTTATTGATTGAGTTAGATGTATATTCATGTCATAGGTCGACTTGGAGTCTCCTGGGGCTCCTTGTCCCGTGTCTCGACCTGGGCCTATGTTTGGATCGTGACAAATTTGGCATCAAAGAATTAGGTTTTGAAGTGTCCTAGGGTGTCTGAAAGCACATTAAGTAGAGTCATTTTCATGGGTGTGAAGCGCGCTACACTTATGAAGAAAAGGCTAAGAGACATTTACGAAATGTTCCATTCTTTCATGATCCATGTTGTGCGGTGAATTGTCTCTCTATCCTTCAAACTTATGCTAATTGCGATTGCAGAATCACACCTCCCCATAGAGTTAACGACAGAAGGATTGGAAATAGAAATGGCCACGAGGATGGCAATGGGGACAAGCACCAACAAGCCCCACTAGTCTATGAGCACCATGCACCGGAGCCGGTAGCCCACGCTGAATTCAGGGTGGCCATTCAGATTCTAGCATAGGCCTTGACCGCCAGGTTAACCATCAGGCAGTGGCACATGTCCCGCAAAACGGGTATGCAGTGACAGCACGAGGCAGAGATTTCCTAAGGATGAACCCAGTAGAGTTTCTTGGGTCAAAGGTGGACGAGGATCCATATGAGTTTATTGACTAGATTTTGAAGATCAACCAAGTCATCGGGGTAAATGGAGAGGAGTGTGCGGATTTGGCCTCATATCAGTTGAAGGGGGTCGCACACATTTGGTTTAGGCTGTGGAAGGATGGTAGGGCAGCGGGAGCATGCCTTATTAGTTGGGATGAGTTTCATATTGCTTTTCTAGATCGGTGCTTCCCTCGTGAGATGAGGGAGCTGAAGGAAGTCGAGTTTATCAATCTAAAGCAGGGTAACATGAAAGTGCAGGAATATGCTCTAGAGTTCAATCATTTGTCCAAGTACGCACTAGAGCTTGTGGAGGATCAGAGGGCTCGAGTGAGCCAGTTTGTACATGGAGTAACGTACTACCTGAATAAGGATTCCAGGACCGCCATGCTTCATAAGGATATGGATTTCCCTCTGATAGTCTTGTATGCCTAGCAGATGGAGGCGGCGCATCTGAGGGAGAGAGAGGCCTAGAGGGACAGGACAGACAACTATAGGTTCTCTCAGTCGAGGCCAAGTGGTGGGCACCGACAGCAGACCCACCAGAGATCCTTAGCCCCAGCATCTTCAGCTAGGAATGTGCCATCAAGACTTAGGAACGACCAGAGGGGACGAGCTTCAGGCTTCAGGGGTCAGAGCAGCAGGCCCCTAGATTTTAGTATTCCAATTTGTGACCGGTGTGGCCAGATGCACACGGGTCAGTGTTTTGCTGGTACAGGTGCTTTCTTATGGTGTGGAAAGCCCGAACACATGCTTAGAGACTGCCCAACAGCTAGACAGTGCCAGGATAAGGGCCGAGGCCCAGCTTCTAGTTAATCAGCTCCACCAGCGCGCCCAGTCCAGCAGGGGGGAATCTACTAGCACAGGTGGAGGTCAGCGCCAAAATAGATTGTATGACCTAGTGTCCCGCTAGGAACAGGAGGTCTCCCCGGATGTAGTAACTGGTATGTTACGAGTTTTCCACCTTGATGTTTATGCTTTGTTAGATCTAAGGGCTACTTTGTCATTTGTTACACCTTCTGTTGCTAGTAACTTTAGAGTCAGTCCCAAAATCTTATCAGAACCCTTCCCAGTCTCTACTCCAGTTGGTGATTCAGTTATAGCTAGAACGGTGTATAGAAATTGTCGGTCTCAGTCCTTCAGAAAATCACCTCAATAGATCTAGTAGAGTTAGCCATGACCGATTTTGATGTTATCTTCAACATGGATTGGCTATTTGCATGTTATGTCTAAGTTAATTGTATAACCCGTACAATAGAGTTCAGATTTCCGGGTGAGCCTATCTTAGAATGGAAGGGTAGTTCAGCTGGGCCTGTAGGTCATTTCATTTCCTACCTTAAGGCTAGAAAGATGATTTCTAAAGGTTATGTGTACCATTTAGTTAGTGTTAAGGATGCTACGTCCAAGACCCCGGCGATCCAGTCAGTTTCAGTAGTACAGGAGTATCCAGAAGTATTCCTAGATGATTTACCAAGTATTCCTCCCGAGAGGGAAATAAATTTTTGTATCGACCTTCTATCGACATGCAGCCTATATCTATTTCACTCCTACAGAATGGCTCCAGTTGAGCTAAGGGAGTTGAAGAAGCAGTTGAAGGACCTTCTAGACAAGGGTTTCATCAGACCTAGCAAGTCTCCATGGGGTGCACCAATTCTGCTTGTCCGAAAGAAGGATGGTTCTCGTCGTATGTGTATTGATTATCAACAATTGAACAAGGTCACTATCAAGAAAAGGTATTGTCTCCCCAGGATTTATGATTTGTTTGACCAGCTTCAGGGTGCTAAATGCTTTTCAGAAAGATAGACCTCAGATCTGTCTACCATCAGCTCAGGGTTCGAGACATTGACATTCCAAAAACAGCTTTTAGAACTCGATATGGTCACTATGAGTTTGTAGTTATGTCTTTTGGACTAATGAATACTCCTTCAGCCTTTGTGGATTTGATGAACAGGGTGTTCAAGCCATATCTAGACATGTTCGTGATCGTGTTCATTGATGACATCCTTATATACTCTTGGAGCGAGGAGGAGCATGTTGCTCATTTGAGGGTGGTGTTGTGGACTTTGAAGTATCGTCAATTTTTTGCAAAATTCAGCAAATGTGAGTTTTGGTTGAATTCTATGGCGTTCTTGGGCCATGTGGTGTCTAATGAAGGTGTTCAAGTAGACTCTCAGAAGATAGAGGCGGTGAAGAATTGGTCCAGACCGGTGAATCCCTCAGATATCATAAGTTTCTTTGGCTTAGCTGGCTACTATTGGAGATTTGTTGAGGGGTTTTCATCTATTGCATCATCATTACCCAAATTGACCTAGAAAAAGGTAAAGTTCCAATGGTTGGAGGCTTGTGAGAAGAGCTTCCAAGAGTTGAAGGCTCGACTCACCTCAACACTGGTGTTGAGCCTACCGAGGGCACTGATGGGTTCATGGTGTATTGTGATGCTTCAAGGATCAGGCTTGGATGTGTATTGATGCAGCATGGAAGAGTTATAGCCTATGCTTCTAGACAGCTGAAAGTGCATGAAAAGAACTACCCAACTCATGATATTGAATTGGCAGCGGTTGTACTTTCCTTGAAAATATGAAGTCACTATTTGTATGGTGTCCTATACCATCCGAGCAAAGCCAATGTAGTAGCAGACGCTCTTAGTAGGATTTCTATGGAGAGTGTGTCCCATGTGGAGGAGGAAAGCAAGGAATTGGTGAAAGATGTTCATAGACTTGCACGGTTGGGAGTTAGTTTGGTCGACTCGACAGATGGTGGAATAACTGTTCAGAATGGGTCGGAATCGTCCTTGGTAACTGATGTAAAAGCTAGACAAGACGAGGACCCTATTTTGGTGAAATTGAAGGAAGCTGTTCAGAATCAGAAGGTAGAGGTCTTCCCAAAGGGGGAGATGGTGTGCTTCGATACTAGGGTCACTTATGTGTTCCGGATATTGATGATTTGAGAGACCGGATGTTGTATGAGGCTCATGGATCCATATATTCTATACATCCAGGTTCGACCAAGATTTACCATGACCTGTGGGAAGTCTATAAGTGGAATGGCATTAACAAGGATAGAGAAGAATTTGTGGCTAAGTGACCAAACTGTCAACACGTGAAGGTTGAGCATCAAAGACCCATAGGCGTGCTCCAAGATATTTGCATTCCTACTTGGAAGTGGGAAGAGATCAACATGGACTTTATTACAGGTTTTCCCCACACTCGCAGACAGTATGACTCCATTTGGGTTGTTGTGGACAGGTTGACCAAATCAGCTCATTTCTTATTGGTCAAAACTACCGATTCAGTGGAGGATTATGCTAAGTTATACATTCGGGAGTTGGTTCGGATGCATGGAGTGCCCTTGTCCATCATATAAGATCGAGGTACTCAGTTTGCCTCTCAGTTTTGGAGATCTTTTCAAGAGGGACTTGGTACTCAAGTTAAGCATAGCACAACTGTAATATCCCGAAATCCAAAAGATCAGACCCGGGAGTTAAAATAGGGAAAAATTTGAAATCTGGCATCAGGTCACATCATCGTGATGTGACCCGTGGGAGCAGCCCACGAGTCGTGAGGTGACTCGTGGTGAGGCTAAGGAGGTGAGTTTGAAATTTAGGATTTAAGGTCCCCACGGACATGACAATGAGTCGTGGTCAGACCCCACACCTCGTTGAGTCAGTCATGGGAAATGATGACTGAGAAGGAGAATAAATAAGGAAGTGTACCCCACGTAAAGTCCCCACGAGTCGTGGTAAGTCACCACGATTTGTGCGGTGGGTCGTAAGCAACATGATGGAGAAAAGTAAAATCCCAAGAAGTGTATGTGACAAGTGGTGACCACGAGTCGTGGTCACCTGAAATGATTCATGATGTCCCTCATGACAAGCCCCAGATGATTTGTTAGGTAGTGTACTTGACGGAAGATGCCACAAGTCGTAGCCTGAAGTAACAAGTCGTCATGTCCCTCATTGGGACTGGCAGGTAGTTATTCCTACTCATGCATGCAAAGATAGAGAGTTAGGGAGGTGATCAAGCTTGTTCTTCTTCAAGCTCTCATCAATTCTTCCTTAGGCAATCATAGAAGTGTAAGAACTAGCTGCAATCAGGTATGTAGGGTTATGAGTGTGTGAATCCTTTCACAGCATGCTCAATCCCTCTCAAAATCATGAATTTCCTATGTCAATTCTATGGGGTTTTAACCCAATGCATAAAATTCCTAATTTTCAACAAGGGTATGATTTAAATATCTATCTACTATTGAATAATGATTCATGGGAAAGTTTTGCATTGTTTTCAATTAAAAATCATGTTCAATATTTATAAATTTAAAATGCCCATTTATGAGAAAATCATGAAGGTTGAGATTTATGGTGAATGTTCATGTATGATGGAGTATTGACGATGAAAGGAATGTTATTAAGTTAGCCATATTTATAATCATTTAAATTGAGTATTTTCAAGCATGTTAAAGTATTGGGCATTGCCCACATGTTCAAGTATGATTTATGAATTTTCCAAATTAAGCTTACCACATAGTTTTGGAGCGAAGACTCCCAATTATTTTTTTAGCTTGTGGTATATTTTGAGCTAAAGCTTCTCATATAGATAATTTCAGATTTGAGTTGTATTTTAATTATTGATCTTCGTCAATGGACGATGGTGAGCTTCATTGTAAAATGATAGAGAGCATATGCATGTTGTTGGGAGTAGTGTCTAGCACCGAGTAGGCTATGGGTCAGTCAACCCTAGCCTCAAAATTACGCGCCAACGTAGGTATGATCTAATTACTGTGGGATTCCCCCTTGTGAGCTATTCCCTGCCCCGATTGGGCCCCCATCTTGATATCGATATCATGGTATCGTCCTTAGCCCTAACAAGGTTTTGGATAGCTCTACTCTTTTGAGTGTGATAGTCAGGACCTCGTAAACTCTATCGTGGTATGTCAGTTAAAAGACGAGTCTCCCATTTTCCTCATGATTTCAGTTGTGCATATTCATCATTCATGATAGTTATATCTATATATGTTCTAAAGCAGGTTTGACTAAATGTTCAATTTTACTCATGAGTATCATATTTAAGCTTTGAGTCAATCAATTCAGTTATGATGTTATGTTATGTTAGGATCATGGTTTCAGAAAGATAGCGTGAAATCCTTACTCTCAGATTCTTATTTGTTTATGTTTATTGTTATGCATATTTTAGATGATTTTAGTTATCTAAGCAGTTTTACTTACCTTGCATACTCTATGTTGTATGGTTTCATGATATAGCACCCGACACTCAGACTTAGCCCCGTTCTTAGATAGCCTATCAGAGTTAGCATCCTACGCTTGTGGTGAGTCCTCATCTCCCGAGGGATATGTTTATCAATTTCTCTATGTATTTTTTGTTTTTCGCTTTAGCGAGTTAGTTGAGGGTTTTGTCCCATCAACTCATCAGACTTAGAGGCTTTTTAGACAAAAAGGATGTATTCAACTTCAGATTGTGTGTATTCTGATGTTACAGTTATGTTAGACGTTCTCTAAGATTATTATGTTAATTCTTCCATTTTATTGACTGAATTAGATATATGTTCATGTCATGGGTAGACTTGAGGTCTCTCGAGGCTCCTTGTACCATGTCTCGATCCGGGCCTCTATTTAGGTCATGACAAACTTGGTATCAGAGCCATAGGTTTGAAGTTTCCTAGGGTGTCTGAAAGCCGCATTGAGTAGAGTCTTTTTCATGAGTGTGAAGCGCGCCACACTTATGACGAAGAGGCTATGAAACGTTTAGGAAATGTCCCCTTCTTTCTTTATATATGTCGTGCGATGAAATGTCTCCCTATCCTTCTAATTCATGCTATTTGTGATTGCATAATTATGTCTTCTCGAAGAGTTAACGGTAGGAGGAATGGGAATGGAGACGGCCATGAGGATGGAAACAGAAATGGGCACCAGCAGGACCCACCAGTCTAGGAGCACCATGCACCGAAGCCGGTTACCCATGCTAAATTTAGGGCAGCTATTCAGGTGCTCGCGCAGGCCTTGATCGCTAAGGCCAATAAGCAGGCAGTTGCGCATGTCCTGCAAAATGGCAATACGGCGGCGGCTTGAGTCGGGGATTTCTTGAGAATGAACCCGCCAGAGTTCCTTGGGTCAAAAGTAGATGAGGACCCGCATAAGTTCATTGATGAGATTGTGAAGATCACCCAAGTCATGGGGGTGAATGGAGTTGAGTGTGCGGAGTTGGCCTAATACTAGTTGAAAGGGGTTGCGCATATCTGGTTTTCGCAATGGAAAGATAGTAGGACCACTGGAGCAGGCCCTATCACTTAGGAGGAGTTCCATGTTGCATTCCTAGATCGGTTCTTCCCTCGTGAGATGAGGGAGTTGAAGGCAGCTGAGTTCGTAAATCTTAAGAAAGGGAGAATGATGGTGTAGGAGTATGCCCTTGAGTTCGCTCGCCTATCGAAGTACACCCCAGAGTTAGTGGCTGATCAGAGGGTGCGGGTGAGATGGTTTATTCATGGTGTGGCAGGCTATTTGGACAAGGATCGCAGGACCACTATGCTCCATAAGGATATGGATTTCCCTCGAATAATTTTATACGCCTAGAAGATGGAGGCGACGCATATGAGAGAGAGAGAGAGACCAATGTTACACCCCATAAAATTCCCGACACATAGATGGCCTATTCGCGTGTTGGTTAAGAGTATTTGAAATCCATACATGCTAGAAAAAGGCCCCGGAAAAGATCGGACGAGGAACCTATCGAACCATCGCGGAAGGAGCCGGGGCAGAGCCCCTCCGCGATGGCAACGTGTCACGGAGGGGGAGCCTCCGTGTTGGCTCCATGACACGTTGGCCCTGTCCAGGCCCAAGTATATAAAACCTCCAACTTCGGTTTAATTCATTATATACTTTATAATTTCCAGAAAATCGCGAGAAATAGAGAGGGTACGAAGGTTTTGATAAATTATCGCTCGATTACGCCATCAAACGTAGTCCAAATTCAAATTAACCTCAGATACCGAGGTATTTAGCAGCAGG
>JACEIK010008645.1:27494-41036 GCA_018107945.1 Datura stramonium | reverse complement strand
GCCGGGGCCCTGTCCCGACCATTTTATCAGTACTCATAGAGGCTTGCTGATTGTATGTATATGTATCTCCCTGTGGTCAGTTGTGCCGATCGTGTGAGGCCGTGCATTGTGTTTAGTCGTTTAGCATTATTGATTATATTGGCCGTGTGGGGCCATAGTCTGATAGTAGTGGTGACCTTGCCGGTCATGTAGATATACAGTATTTCTTATGTTGAGTCACAAATGACTAGACAGCATAGTGGCCTTGTCGGCCCACATAGGTTCCCCTTATAAGTATGTTTCTGGTTAGCTGAAATCATATTTACAGATGGCTATAGGCCCATTCGGCCGGAGGCTGTATTTACAGCCGTTAAATAGCCCATTGTTTCCAGAAATATGAG
Organism: Datura stramonium; assembly: GCA_018107945.1. Lineage (NCBI taxonomy): Eukaryota > Viridiplantae > Streptophyta > Magnoliopsida > Solanales > Solanaceae > Datura > Datura stramonium. The sequence continues at coordinate 40,656 of JACEIK010008645.1, read as the reverse complement.
ATAGAGCTAGCCAGGAACCAGATGTGCTTAGGCCCACCAGTTAGCAGTCCAGGTCCTACTAGGGCACTAGGTGCCATTCATACCCCCCAAGGCGGGGCGTGACAACCAAGACGGCCTGGATTGGTAGTTATAGATTCACACAGCCGAGGTTAGGTGTTAGGCACTGACAGCAGACCCACTAGAGATCTTCAGCCCCAACATCTTCATTGTTGAGTGTGCAATCCAGGCTTAAGCTCGATTAGAGGGGGCGAGCATCAGGCTCTAGGGGTCAGAGAAGCAGACCCATAAATTCTAGCCTCCCAGCTTGCCGCAGATGTGGTTGGGGGCACACGGGCCAGTGCTTAGCAGGTACAGGTTCTTGTTTCAGGTGTGGGAAGCCTGGACATATGCTTAGGGATTGCCCAGCTTCCAATTAAGCAGCCCCTCTCGCACGCTCAGCATAGCAGGGGGCATCTACTAGCACAGGAGGCGGTCAGCGCCAGAATAGATTTTATGCATTAGCATCTCGCCAGGAGCAGGAGGTCTCCCTAGACGTAGTCACTGGTATGTCACAAGTTTTCCATCTTGATGTATATTTTTTGTTAGATCCGGGGGCTACCTTTCCCTTTGTGACACATTATGTGGCTTGTAGTTTCGGTGTGAGTCCTAAAGTCTTGTCAGAACCCTTCTCGGTCTCTACTCCAGTTGGTGATTTAGTTGTAGCTAGACGGGTGTATAGAGGTTGCCCGGTCACAGTCCTTCAGAAAGTCACCTCAGTAGATCTAGTAGAGTTAGCCATGACCAATTTTGATGTTATCCTCAGAATGGATTGTCCAATTTCATGTTATTCCTTAGTTAATTGTAGAATTTGGGCAATAGAGTTTAGATTTCTGGGTGAGCGAGTCTTAGAGTGGAAAGGTAGTTTAGCTATGCCTGTAGGTCGTTTCATTTCCTACCTTAAGGCCAGAAAGATGAGCTCTAAGGTTGTGTGTACCATCTATTTAGGGTTAAGGATATTGACTCCGAGACGCCGACTATCCAGTCGGTCCCATTAGTATGTGAGTATTCGAAAGTATTCCTAGATGATCTACCAAGAATCCCTCCCAAGCGGGAGATTGATTTTGGTATTGACAAACTTCCTGACACACAACCTATATCTATTCCTCCCTAAAGAATGGCTCCAGCCGAGCTAAAGGAGTTGAAGGAGAATATAAAGGACCTGTTAGATATGGGTTTCATTAGACCGATAAAGTCCGCATGGGGTGCACCAGTTCTCTTTGTTCGAAAGAAAGATAGTTCCCTTCAAATGTGTATTGATTATCGGCAATTGAACAAAGTCACAGTCAAGAACAAGTACCCTCTACCTAGAATCAATGATCTATTTGATCAGCTTCAAGGTGACAAGTTCTTTTTGAAGATAGATCTCAGATCAGGGTACTATCAACTAAGAGTTTGGAAAAGGGATATCCCGAAGACAGCCTTTAAGATGTGGTATGGTCATTATGAGTTTGTAATTATGACTTTTGGACTAACGAATGCTCCTGCAGCTTTTATGGACTTGATGAACAGGATGTTTAATCCATACCTTGATATGTTTGTGATTGTGTGTATTGATGACATCTTGATATATTCTCGGAGCAAGGAGGAGCATGTCGCTCATTTGAGAGTGGTGCTACAGACTCTCAAGGATCGCCAATTGTATGCAAAATTCAGCAAGTGAAAGTTTTGGTTGATCTCTATAACGTTTTTGGGCCATATGGTATCAAGTGAGGGCATAAACGTGAACTCTTAGAAAATAGAAGCGGTGAAGAATTGGCCTGACCAGTGAATCCTTTAGATATTCGGAGCTTTGTGGGTTTGGCTGGCTAATATCAGAGATTTTTTTAATGTTTCTCATCTATTGCAGCACCCTTGACCCAATTGACCCAAAAGAAGGCGAGATTCCAATGTTTGGAGGCTTGTGAGAGAAGATTTCAGGAGTTGAAGTCTCGACTTGCTTTAGCACTAGTATTAACCCTACTTGAGGGTATCAATGGGTTCGTGGTGTATTGTGAGGCTTCAAAGATTGGAATTGGGTGTGTATTGATGTAGCACAGGAAGGTTATAGCATATGCCTCCAGACAGCTAAAAGTGCATAGAAGAATTACCCGACCCAGTATCTTGAATTGGCAACAATGGTATTCACCTTGAAGATATGGTGACATTATTTGTACAGGTTCCACGTGGATGTGTTTACGGACCATAAGAGTTTACAATATGTGTTTACCTAGAAGGATCTCAATCTTCAACAAAGGAGGTGGTTGGAGCTACTCAAGGACTATGATATGAGTGTTATTTACCACTCGGGTAAGGCCAATGTAGTAGAAGATGCACTTATTAGACTCTCCATGGAGACTGTGTCCCATGTGGATGAGGGGAAGAATGGGCTGGTGAAGGATGTGCATCAACTCGCAAGGTTGGGGGTTAGGTTTGTTGACTCTACCGATGGTGGTGTTACTGTTCAGAACATATCAAAATCGTCCTTGGTGACTGATGTAAAAGCTAGAAAAGATGAGAACCCAATTTTGGTAAAGCTAAAGGAATTCGTTCAGAATCAAAGGGTGGAGGTCTTCTCCAAAAGGGGAGATGGTGTACTTCGGTACCAGGGTCGCTTATGTGTTGCAAATGTTGATGATTTGAGGAGGCCGATGTTTCACGAGGCTCATGGATCCAGGTATTCTATCCATCCAGGTGCCACCAAGATGTACCGTGACTTACGGGAAGTCTATTGTTGGAATGGCATGAAGAAGGACATTGTGAAGTTTGTAGCTAAGTATCAAAACTGTCAGCAAGTGAAGGTCGAGCATCAGAGACTAGGAGCTGTACTTCAGGATATCAGTATCCCAACTTGGAAATGGGAAGAAATCAATATGGAATTCATCACAGGGTTTCCTTGCACTTGTCGGCAATATGAATCCATTTGGTTTGTTGTAGACAGGTTGACCAACGCTGCTCACTTTCTACAGGTGAAAACCGCGGATTCGATGGAGGATTATGCCAAACTATATATCTAGGAGCTAGTTCAATTGCATGGAGTGCCCTTGTCCATCATATCAGACAGAGGTACTCAATTTACCTCTCAGTTTTAGAGGTCATTACAAAAAGGACTTGGTACTCAGGTTAAGCTTAGCACAACATTTCACGCACAAATGGATGGTCAAGTGGACAGGATAATTCAGACTTTCGAGGACATGTTGAGAGCATGCGTGATTGACTTTAAAGGTAGTTGGGATGATTAATTGCCTCTTATCAAGTTTGCATACAATAACAGCTACCATTCTAGTATTCAGATGGCCACATTTGAGGCTCTCTATGGGTGGAGATGTAGACCGCCTATTGGTTGGTTTGAAGTTGATGAAGCTGCAATGATAGGACTAGATTCAGTCCATAAGGCTTTGGAGAAGGTTCAGCTCATAATGGACAGGTTGAAAACAAGTCAAAGTCACAGAAAGTCCTATGCCGATGTGAGAAGGAGAGATCTTGAGTTTGAAGTGGATGATTGGGTATTTTTGAAGGTGTTTGTCATGAAGGGAGTGATGCGGTTTGGAATGAAAGGAAAAATCATACCTCGTTATGTTAGCCCCTAACGAATCATGAAAAGGGTTGGCAAGGTGGCATATGAATTGGAATTTCCCTCAGAATTAGCTTTCGTGCTCCTGTATTCTATGTATCACTCTTAAAGAAGTGTTTAGGTGATCCAACTCTAGTTGTCCTGGTGGACAGTGTTGGTGTGAAAGATAGCCTTCGTTCCGAGGAGGTTCCGGTGGAAATACTGGATTGTCAAGTTCGAAGTCTAAGGAAAAAGGAAGTACCCTCAGTCAAAGTTTAAAGGAGGAATCAGCATGTTGAAGGAGCTACGTGAGAGGCCGAAGAAGACATGATGGCTAGATACCAATATTTATTCTCTACCAGCTCAGTTCTAGCGTGAGGTATCAGTTTTTTCCCTAAAACCCTATTTAGTTTTCAAGTTCAGTTCATGTGCCCAAGTTTCATTTATGTATATGGATGTATGTATGATTCGTGAATTCAGTTAAGCATTGTAGTTTGAATTGGAGATAGTCATTCCGTCAGTTTCCAGCTTAAATGATCAGTATTTAAATATGATGATTGCATTTCTCCACTTTTCTATATGTTTCCAATATTCGAGGATGAATGCTACCAAGGGGGAGATATTGTGATACCCCGGAAGCCAAAAGATTAGACCCGGAAGTTGAAATATGGAAAAATTTGAAATCTAGCTTTAGGTCACAGAACGAGTCGTGATGTGACTTGTGGGGGCAGCCCACGAGTCGTGACATGACTCGTGGTGAGGCTCAGGAGGTGAGTTTGATATTTTCGATTTAAGGTCCCCACAGACATGACCATGAGTCGTGGTTAGACCCCACGACTCGTTGAGCCAGTCGGGGGAAGTGATGACTGAGAAGGAGAAAAAATAAAGCAGTGTACCCCACAGAAGGTCCCCAAGAGTCGTGGTAAGTCACCACGATTCGTGGGGTAGGTCGTGAGCAGCATGATGGAGCAAAGTAAAAATCCCAAGCAGTGTATGTCATGAGTGGTGACCACGAGTTGTTCTCACCTAAAATGATTCATGATGTCCCTTGTGACGAGCCCCCAGATGATTTGTTAGGCAGTGTACTTGACAGACGATGCCATGAGTCATGGCCTGAAGTGACAAGTCGTCATGTCCCTCATGGGGACTAGCAAGCAGTTATTTTCTGCGAATTTAGTAAGGGCTTTTCCATAATTTTTATGATCCTAAGGCCTAAACTACATCATTTTAAGTTATGGACAGTGGGTGTTAAGAGGAGAAAACCTATTCTAACTCATTCCTACTCATGCATGCATGCAAAGACAGAGAGTTAGAGGCGATCAAGCTTGTTCTTCTTCAATATCTCATCAATTCTTCCTTGGGTAATCAAAGAAGTGTGAGAACCAGCTATAATCAAGTATGTTGGGTTATGAGTGGGTGAATCCTTTCACACCCATGCCCAATTCCTCTCTAAATCATGAATTTCCTATGTCAATTCTATGGGGTTTTAACCCAATGAATGAAATTCCTAATTCTCTACATGGGTATGAGTTAAATATGTATCTACTATTGAATTATGATTCATGGGAAAGTTTTTCATTGTTTTCAATTAAAAATCATGTTCAAGCTTTATAAATTTAAAATGCCCATTTATGAGAAAATCATGAAGGTTGAGATTTATGGTGAATGTTCATGTANTATGATGGAGTATTCATGATGAAAGGCGTGTTATCAAATTACCCATGTTTATAATTGTGTTTTAAATGTGAATTAAGTATTTTTCAAGAATGTGAAAGTATTGGGAAATACCCACATGTTCAAGTATGATTTATGATTTTCTTGAATTAAGATTACCACATGGTTTTGGAGCGAAGACTCCCAGTTATTTTTCAGCTTGTGGTATGGTTTGAGCTAAAGCTTCTCATATAGATAATTTCATATTTGAGATGTATCTTAATTATTGTGCTTCGGCAATAGATGATGGTGAGCGTTATTGAAAAATGATGGAGAGAGTATGTATGTTTTTGAGATTAGTGTAGCACCGAATAGGCTATCGGTTAGTCAACCCTACGCCTCAGAACTACACACCAACGTAGGTATGATCTGATTACTTTAGGATTCCCCCTTGTGAGCTATCCCCTGCCCTGAGTGGGCCCTGAGCTTGATATCAATATCATGGTATCGTCCTTAGCCCTGGCAAGGTTTTGGATGGCTCTACCCACTTAAATGTGATAGTTGGGACCACGTAAGCTCTATTGTGGCATGTCGGTTAAAAGATGAGTCTTTCATTGCTCCTCATGATTTGAATTATTCATATTCATCATTCATGATAGTTATATCTATATATGTTTTAAAGAAGCTTTGACTCGATGTTCAGTTTTACTCATGACTGTCACATTTCATCTTTGAGTCAATTGATTCAGTTATGATGTTATGTTATGTTGAGATCATATTTTTAGAAAGATTTCATGAAAGCCCTACTCTTAGATTCTTATTTTTTATGTTTATTGTTATGCATACTTTAGATGAGTTTACTTATCTAAGTGGTTTTACTTACCTACAATACTCAGTACATTCCACGTACTGACCGCATACTCTATGCTGTATTGTTTTATGATACAGGACCCGGTACTCAAACTCAGCCCCATTCTTAGCTAGCCTATTAGAGTTAGCATCCTACGGTTGTCGTGATTCCTCATCTCCCGAGGACCATAATAATCAAATTTCTCTATGTATTTTCAGTTTTCTGCTTTAGGGAGTTAGTTGGGGTCTTGTCCCATCAACTCATCATACTTAGAGGTTTTTTAGACAAAATGGATGTGTTCAGCTTCAGATTGTGTGTATTCTCATGTTAATAGTTATTTCAAACTTCTTCTAAGATTATTATGTTAATTCTTTCATTTTATTGATTGAGTTAGATGTATGTTCATGCCATGTGTCGGCATGGGGTCTCTCGAGTCTCCTTGTCCCGTGTCTCGATCCGAGCCTCTATTCGGGTCATGACAACAGTGTTTCACCCGCAACCGAATGGTTAGGCGGAATGAACTATTTAGAATCTTGAGGATATGTTGATAACCTGTGTTATTGATTTCAAGGGTAGTTTGGATGACAATTTTCCTCTCATTGAGTTCACATACAACAACAGCTACTATTCCATCATTCAGATGGCTCATTTTGAGGCTCTCTATGGGTGGAGATGTGGATCGCTTGATGGTTGGTTTGAAGTCAGTGAGGCTTCATTGATAGGTCCGGATTCAGTCCATAAGGCTATGGAAAAAGTTCAGTTAATAAGGGAAAGGTTGAAAATAGCTCAAAGTCGCCAAAAGTCCTATGCTGATGTGAGAAGGAGAGAACTTGAGTCTGAAGTCGATGATTGAGTGTTCCTAAAAGTGTCTCCCATGAAGGAAGTGATGAGGTTCGAAAAGAAAGGGAAACTCAGTCCCCACTATGTTGGCTTGTATCGGATTGTGAGACGTGTTGGCAAGGTGGCCGTTGAGTTAGAGTTACCCTTAGAGTTAGCTTCAGTTCATCCCATCTTCCATATATCGCTCTTGAAGAAGTGCTTGGGTGATCCAACTTTAGTGGTTCCGGTAGAGAGTGTGGGTGTGAAAGACAGCCTTAGCTATGAGGATATTCCAGTCGAGATATTGGACAATCAGGTTCGGAAGCTAAGGAACAAGGAAGTAGCTTCAGTAAAAGTGTTATAGAGGATTCAACATGTTGAGGGAGCTATGTGGGAAGCCAAAGCAGATATAATGACTAGATACCCACATCTATTCCTTTCCGGTCCAGTTTCGGTTTGAAGTATCAGTTCTTGTCCTAATACTCTGTTTAGTTTTCACGTTTAGTTCATGTGCCCAAGTTTCTTTTATGTCAAAGTATTGTACCTATGGTTCATGAATTCACTTTAGCCATGTATTTCAGTCCGGAGGTAGTCATTCCATTAGTTTTCAGCTTAAATTATTAGTATTTGAGTATGATGATTGCAATTCTCTATTTTTTAATATGATTCCCAACATTAGAGGATGAATGTTCCCAAGGGGGAGATATTTTAATGCCTCGGAAACCCTAAGATCAGACCCGGGAGTTGAAATGGAGAAAATTATAAAATATGCACCAGGTCACAGAATGAGTCGTTTTGTGACCATGGGGATGACCACGAGTCGATAGGTGACTCGTGGTGAGGTGCTGGCTTTAGGTTTTGGGATTTGAGATTTTGGGTCACCATGGGCATGACCATGAGTCGTGATTAGACTCCACGACTCATTGAGTCAGTCGTGGTCAAGATTGGTCAAGGGTCAATGGTTTTTGGATAGTGGAGACCACGAGAGGTGACCATGAGTCGTGGTCACAAGTGACAATCTGTTAGGTCCCTCGTGGCGATCCTTTGAGGAAAACTGGGCAGTGTACACGTCGACTAGAGTCCACGAGTCGTGGTCCAAGGTGACGACTCGTCTAGTCCCTCGCTGGGACTGGTAGTCAGTTATTTTCTGCAAATTTATTAGGTGCTTTTCCGTAATTTCTAAAGTCCTAAGGCCTAAACTATGTCGTTTTAAGCTCAGTTATGAGGGGTTTTAAAGGGTTAAACCTATCCTAAGCCTTACCATTCCATGAATGCAAGACTAGGAGGCTCTTAGAGATGATCAAAGCTTGAATCCGTCAATTCTTCTTCAATTTCTTTTGGGTGTTCAAGGAAGAGCGAAAAATCAGTCTACCCAAGTATGTGAGGCTATGAATGAGAGTTCCTTCCACTCTCATGCCCAAACTTCTATAAATTCTATGAGATTCTACTTCTACAATTCAAGTTCCATGATCTATGGGGTTTAATCTAATTCTTGTGAATTTTTCTACGATCTATCTATAGGTCAATTTCTTCATGAATTAAATCATGTTCTGTGATCTCTGGGAAAATTTTATAAATATTTTGAATATAAATTTATAGATTCGGATTTAAATCAAATCATGCCCAATTAAGCGTGTTCTTATGAAAAATCAAGTTATGATTTCATTATGATCTTGTTGTCTTTAAGCTCTTTATGATTATGACTTATGACAAGATTTCTCTCGAATTCTCATCATGATTTATGAATATTAAGATCAATGATTTAAAATTTTGTACGAATATCATGATTTATGAATTTATAATTATGGCCGACTCACGGGCCTTATTTCATTGCTAGTTCACGTATTTGCAAGCATATTTATGATTATCATGATTTAACTAGCCCATGAATTTCATTTATGTTGTCCTATGAGCACTATATATATTTTGGGAGTAGTATTAAACACCGAGTAGGTTCGAGGCCCAAGTTTTTCCCCGAATCTCAGAACTAAGTGCCACCATAGGTGACGATGGGACCTCCCTTGAGACTGTCCCCCTTTGCCCCAAATGGACCCTTCATGATTGATATCACGCCCTTTCATGATTCTATACTTAGAAAGGTTGAACACCCTCCCGACTAGGGGTTTACAGGTCGGGCTCCATGTATTCTCATATGTGGTATGTCGATTATAAGAATCTTCCACCGTTCCTCACGATTTATGTATTATTATGATTATATACTTTGGCTCAAGTAATGTTTAATAAAGCTTTTTCTATCGTGAGTATGATTATGAATGATTTACGAATGTTTTGAAATGTTGAGCCTTAAGTTGCATTATGACATTTATGTTATGATCATGTTGTCCTACTCTTATAAACTTTTATGTATTTTAAATGTCCATTTTATTTACCTTGCATACTTGGTACATTCCACGCACTGGCCGCATACTCTATGATGTATCATTTTATGATACAGGATCAAATCTTCAGACTCAGCCCCGTCACTAATCAGTTTCCAGTGTCAGCCTCCAGCTTCTTTGGTGAGTCCTCATCTCCCGAGGACCATTCAGTACCAGTTATATTGGCATTTTTAGTTTCCTTACTTGTCGGGTTAGTTGGGGGTGTTATTCCATCAACCCATCACATATGATGAGATTTCTATTATGTTATTATGCCGAGTCTCCCTCTTTATTGATTGAGTTAGATGTATGTTTATTCCATGGGTCGACTTGGAGAGTCTTGGGGCTCCTTGTCCTTTGTCTCAATTTGGGCCTATGTTCGGTTCGTGAAAATTTCCCCCTCCAAAGGGCTCACCGTGATATCACACCTTACTTATCCTTTTCCCTAGTAAGGCTTAGGATGACCCTCCTTCATATAGAAAAGATGTGGGATCATCACGCGCTCATACATAGTGGTTGTCGGTTATGACGAGTCTCTCATTGTTCCTCATGATTTTAGTTATGCATCTTTATGAATTATGATATTATGCTTTTAGGACGTTTAGCCCAATAATCAGTTTATATGCTTTTACTTATGATTTCAGCTATGGCAAGACATATGATTCTATTTTTATCTTTGGGTCATTGATTAAGATATGAGATTCAGTTTACAAGTATTCATGCTTTCAGATATCATTATGCAGTCCTTACTCTCATGATCTTATGATTTATGTTATGTGCATGATTTCAGTTATACTTACTTAGCCTGTTTTACTTACCTTGCTTACTCAGTATATTCCAAGTACCGACCGTATACTCTATGGTGTATCATTTTATGATACAGGTTCAGACGCTCAAACTCAGTTTTTTCGTTAGCCAGTCTCCGAAGCTTAGTCTAGTTACCTTGTTGGTGAGTCCTCATCCTTTAAGGATCTTCAAATTGTTGAGTTGTGTTACTTTCAGTTTTCAGACTCTTAGTAAGCTTGTTGAGGATGTTGTTCCATCAACTCTTCTGTTATGTTAGAGGCTTTCTCAAATAATATGTAGAATTTTAGCTTTGTCAGTGTTGACTCTGTATGGTTGACATGTATTCAGACTTCTGCTTATTCATGTTTTCAGTTATCAGTTTTTGCATGAAGCTTGTGCTTTAGTTATCATGTTCATGTCATGGGTCGACTTGGAGTCATTCGTGGTTCTAGGTTTTGTGTCTTGATTCGAGCCTATGGTCGGGTCATGATAGATTATATTAGCCAACATTCGCAAGAAGGTCAGTGGATGGTCATATGGACCATAAGGAAGATGACCTCATGATGCCAAACATTGCAGGTGTCATTCGCCTACCACCCACGGTAGGGAATGCGGTGTTCCATGTGACCAGCATAATGTTAAACCTGCTACAAATGAAAGGACTATTTGGAGGTCAGCCAAGTGAAGATGCAAATCGATAACTTTGAAATTTCCTTGAGATATGCCAGCCATTCAACATAAAAAACATAAGTCAAGAGTCGATCATATTGAGTCTCTTCCCATTTTATTTGACCGGGGAAGCAACCATATGGCTTGAGGAACTCCCTCCAGGATGTATCACTTCATTGAAAGAGTTGACTAAAGCTTTCTTGGATAGGTTCTTCCCTCCATCAAGGATGTTGTAGCTAAGAGATGATATTACAAACATTAAGCAAATCCTGGGGAAACTTTTACATAAAGCATGGCGGAGGTTCAAGAAGAAAGTGGCCCCATGTCCAAACCACGGGCTTGCAGATGTAGTGCTCCTTCAAAGTTTTTATTGCTCTTTGGATTCCATCAACAAGTTTGTGGCCAATAACTTGGCATGTGGGATCTCTCACGGCCCTGTCTTATGGTATAGCCAAATCTCTTTTGGATAAAATGACCAAAATAAATTGAACTTGGCATACGAGGGACACTGAAGTACCCACAAATAGTGCTAGTTCAAGTGTTATGTGATCTTTGGCATATTTACATGTCGAAATGATATTTTATAACTTAGTTTAGTCTTGTTTGTTTAATTTATTTAATTAATTTCTCATGTAAATTTATACATATATGTGCATGAACTAATAAAAGTGATTAGCCCATGTTTTGTTGGTGAATTATGCTTAGGAGGGGATTAATTTGATGATGCACGAGCAAGAAGAGTGTTTAGAAGGACATAGAATGAATATGAAAAGAAGATGTCAAGAGGAAGGCTACCCGCACTAGGTGCTGTTGTTATACCCCAAAAGCCCCAAGATCAAACTCGTGAGATGAAACGGAGAAAACAGGATTTTCTGCACTAGGTCACAGGACGAGTCGTCCAGTGACCTGTCAGGAAGACCACGAGTCATTAAGTGACTCGTGGTGAGGAGTTTGACTTAGTTGAAAATTTTCAAGCTCGGGGTGACCACGGATGTGACCATGAGTCGTGGTTAACCACACAACCCGTTAGGAGAACCGTGGTCAAGAGTGGTTTGGAGATTGAAGAATTGGGCAGTGTTGGCGACGGGTGGGTCACCACGAGTTGTTGGGTGCACCACGAGTCGTGGTGTCCCTCGTGGTGACCATAAGATGAAATTTGGTAGTGTTGTGCATGACTAGTGGCCATGAGTTGTGTCCATAGACAATGGCCACTCCAGTCTCTCGTTGGAACTGGCAGTCTATTTTTTCCTATGAGTTTATTAAGGGATTTTCCATAATTCCTATGTTCCTAAGGCTTAAACTATGTCGTTTGAAACTCTGAATGGTGTGTTTGAAGATGGGTAAGTTCATTCTAATCCTATACTAATTCATGCATGCAAGTTTAGAAGTTTCGAGAGGTGATCAAGTCTATCTCTTAAAAGTTCTTCCTCAATTCTTCCTTGGGAAATCAAAGAATTTGTGAAATTAGGTCTATTCAGGTATGTAAGGTTATGAATGGGTGCAATAGTCCATACCCATGCCCTATTCCCTCTCAATTCATGAAAATTCTAATTGGTGAATCTATGGGGTTTTTACCCAATGTGTGAATTCGCTAAGTATCGATCATGGGTATGATCCAAGCATGTTTCTAAAGTTGTTTTATGATCTATGGGTAGATTTTTTGTGTCTATTTTGAATATAAGTTTATAGATTTGATTTTTAAATCTAATTATTCCCAATTATGAATGTTTATGAAGAGTCAAGCTATGATTTCATTATGATCTTGATCTTGATTAGCCCAATGATGATTTATGCTTTCTGATTCGATTTCTCTGAAGTACTTATCATGAATTATGAAATATCAAGTTTACACATGTTTACAAGTATGCATGGATTTCATGATTTATGGATTTATGACTCTTGACCAATTCATGGGCCCTTGTTCATGGCTAAACATGTTTTTTAGATGGGGATCAATGATTTTATTATTTATTTGGCCATGAACTTCATGAATGATGTTAAAGTTACTATACGAGCCTAATATGTATATTTTTTGGAGCAGTGTCTAGCACCAATTAGCCAACGTTCAAAGGACTATGCGGTGTTTCAGAACTACGTGCCACCGTAGGTTATATACACATAATCCAATATTTAATAGATCCCCTCTTCGTGATATCACATACTGCACATCCCTTGCACGGCAAGCCTAGGACGACTCTACCCACTGGGATAAGATAGTTGGGGAATCATGTAAGGCTCTACCATGATGGTGTCATTTATGACAAGTCCTCCCATTGTTCCTCATGGTTTATCCATGGTTATGCTTATGCACTTTGGCTCAAGTTATGTTTAATAAAGTTTATGTTACACCCCGTAAGATTCCCGGCACCTAGATGGCCTATTCGCGCGTTGGTTAAGCATATTTGAAAGCCATACGTGCTAGAAAAAGGCCCGGGAAAA